>JAGDQP010005023.1:33481-81101 GCA_022664845.1 Lepisma saccharinum | reverse complement strand
AATTGTTTCTTTCAAAGAAAGACAACCCCCTTATTTATCTTTAAACCAGATACGATAACAAAAAAAAAATGAACTTAAGGTGTTAGAACGTACTCTAGGACACATACATATATATAATAACCTTTCTTTTATCGTTTCTCGTACACACACAAAAGAAATAGAAAGTATCTAAATAATTCGGATATTTTGAATTCTTTATAGTTTCTCTCCAATGTTCTAATGCTAATGTGGCAAGCAAGGACTATTGTGTTTTTGCATTAATTATTGCAGAAGATGAAGACCATACTCCGAAACGTTCACACAGTGACTTCAAACACTAAACATACATGTTACACTACGGCGGTGCTATTAACGGCAAGGGACGTAAAAAGATATAATTTATCCAAGGTTTCAAGAAGAATTGTTTCCAATTCTAATCTAAGCTTTTAAATTTTAACAGAGTTTTTCCAAGTACTTTTCAAAAAGAAAGAAAGATTGAGATGAACCAATTGATAGTTCAGCAGAGTTCGGCGTTGATGACTAAATGTTTTCGTACCATTCCGGCATTCACAAGTTGGAGGTTAAAAAAAAACTTTTCGGTAAGAATCAAAGTAGTACTTCAGATAAAGAAAGTCTGGTTCAACACTTTGGAAATGGGTAGCTTCCGCGCTACGTAATGGAAAGAAAAGAACTTGAGGATCTTTCCTCAAACATTCTGTATCTTTTGCGTTTCAGAAGATACCAGTGTTTTCGACGCTTCTTGGCCAAGGCATACGGATGGTGCGAATAGAAGAAAAGGTTTGATCCTACCTTAATTAAAACATGTACCATCCTTGACTTTTGGTACTTTATGGATGCGGGGTTCGACAAATGCGTAGTCCAGCTACATATGGTAGTCACTCTCGTTGCTTTTGACGAACACAGAGTTCCGCTAGGTTGCATGGATTTACACCAGTACCCCTCTTCACACTGCATCGTATCACTTATATATCTTCTTAAGTATATAGAAAACGCATTGACAAAAAAAACTAGACCGAGTAAGAGATCGAATTTCAGAGCCGCACACACTTAGAAAATCAGCCACTCATAGTATACAAAAGGCTATACGTATAAAAAAAAATAGTTCGCGTTTCACACTCGCTTGTGGCAGAAATGTTGTTTTGAATGCACTATCACACACTTCGACGACTAGAGCAATACTGACTTTTAAGAGTGTGTTCCCGCTTTTCGATCTCTCTCGCGATCCCGTAACGTTAAAAAAAGAAAGGAAGAAAGGAAAGGTGTCATCCATCTGGGTGTCCTTTATTCATTATTTCCGCCTAACGCTTCTTCCCAAATGCTAGATTCCTGGAACGTGCTTACTAGTAGCTTTAGAGTCTCACCCCTTCGACAATGGGTCTCCAAGCTGGCCGACGAAGAGTCTAGTACTCGTATGAGCTATGGAAAGGTACAGTGAATCTCAGCGGGAGGTCTTCCTTCACTGGGCGCAGTCTCTGTCGTGGTTAATGGCGGTTGCAATTAGCAGGAGGTTGCTATAGAATGCATTCTGGAGTAATCTCTTTCAGGACGCCGAAAATGCAATCCGTTAGTTGCCTGGGACTCTTTCAGGAAATAGTAAATTCAAATGTGCACGAGTAGAAAAATGAATGCATGTCGGTATTAGAATCCTTTCATGTTTATTTAAAAAAAATGCTCGAACCAGAAACGAAATATAAAAGACGATATTACATTAAGAAAAAGAAATCATACATGTATAATAAAAAAAAATGCGTGAATATGGTGATTGTTACATCGTACCTCTATCTTGTTAAATCGTTGTTATCAGCTTTCTCTCACAATCGTTAGTCTGTTGTTTTCATCGAAAAGAGAAGCATGCTTATCTGCGTTCTCATCGACCAAGGTGACGGGTGCCTCTGTCCGTCACAATATTTGTGTATTCCGACGAAGGAGTGGTGCAATTGGTTGGTTACCAGAGTAGCCAATATTTCGAAATTGCCAGGTAACCCTATATGTATCAGCTCCATTTTTATAAAAAGTAACATCAAGCACATTCATAATAATTTTTATTCATTCAATAGACGGGGAACTGTTCCTGTTATTAAGAGTAGTGTTCCCTGAGCGGTCCTAGTATTAAAAGGTACGGCACGCTCACTTCAAAATTAAAAAGGTAGTGGCACGGCGTGCCCAACCACTTCGAGCTCTGCGTGTAAGGTTAGAAAAGGTCACGGCGCATGGGGAATGTGAAGGTAGCGCTCCATATTTTCTTGACCTACGGTACTAAGTGAGGTGAGATGATCAGTCCCACGCTCTACCGCATTTACCTTCTCAAGGTGCCCTGGAGTACGAAGAACACTCGTACCTTCAAATAACAACTAATTGTCCTAACCCAAGTGATTTTAGATGAACTGAATTGCTTTGTTTAGCGTAAGCCTCTCATCACGAATGTTGCAAGTAGAATTTAAGGAGAAAGCTGCGCGTCGTATTCGTGTATATAAGATACTAAAAGGATGTTGACAGAAGTTTGTACTTGAACATTTCTTATAATCTCAATTTGATTGCAAACTTATTTTTGCAATTTTCAGTAAAAGATTTTCTTCATTGAAATGTTAACTGTACATTATTTTAATATTATCAGAGTAATCCCGTGACTTTTTTCTCGAACAGAATAACTATGGACCTTAATCCTGTTATTCAAAAAAGAGTTGGAACGCAAGGTGGACAGCAAATGCAAACTGACCAGCAAAATAAATAATCAAAGAACTTGAAGATATCGTGGAACGGAAGCATATTATTGTGCTGGCATAAACCGAAGAACGTTTCGAGTGTTGTTTCTGAGTTTCTCAGTTCAACAATTTGATGTATAAAGCAAGAAGATTGAATGTAATTAAAAATGTACCTAAAGAAAGTATAATTGCAGTAATTTTACATTAAAAAGTGGAGTTGTCTGTCTTAAAAACTTAACAATTGATGTGTCTATTTTTGAACACAAAGAACTTATGAACCAGAGCTGCCCACATTGGAAACTCATCAAAATGAATATCAAAGCTAGACTTATCAATTGAAAAGTCTATTTTGTGTATATTTATCTACTGCATCCGATTCTAGAGAACAATTTAATTATTTATCTATGGCTTTTATTCATCTTTTACTTAGACCGCAACGATGATATTCAAAAATATTACTTGACAGCTAACTATAATAGCCTATGGTTTTTAAATTGTTTTGCACCTGTGGTGTTCGGTGGCACATGTTTTCTGACGGAAATAATGGAAACCATAAGCCGAAAGTTGATTTTACATAGTTTATTTTGAATAGAAATCTAAAGAAATTGAAAAATCCATGTCTTAGTCAGTTCGCAAACTATGATTTGCTACCTTAACCATCAGTCTAACATAAAAACCTAACTTGCATAAACTTTATTTTGTATTGAAATTCAAAATAGATATAATCATGTTCCAGGCGGTCATAAACTTTGATTTTTGACGTAGCGCCAAGCGATCACTAGATTAACATGGAACGAGATTAAAAGCATTATACAATATCTATTCTAAACTCTAATAATAATTTACAATAGTAACACCTAAAGTTCCACAAATAATACTGCCTCAACTCAAAGAGATAAGCAAACACTATCAAGTTGTTAAGGCATTTACTTGTTAATTTACCAGTTGCATATGAATAATTATTATTTGTTTACGAAACGCTAACCGCCAGAGGTTTAGCGAATACCAAGCGATAACGGTAATTTTTTGTACTGGGCGGAAATAACGCAAACGCAGGTGTTACTTAAACCGAGCCGGCGGCACTACAGCTGATAAACTAGTACATCTAACATTAGTTGATGTTTTTTTTGTGACAACCATAAACTTTAACAATTTTGGCCACCATACCTATACTATATGTGTGTGTGTGTGAGAGAGAGAGAAAAGTCATATTTTTAAAATTTTTGGACCACAATATTTTTTGTGAATGTGTATTAAATGACAATTTCAGAAAACATTGAGAGAACTTCCTAAACTACAATGTTGAAAAAATCTTGACTAACTTTGTTATTTCCCATAAAATATTATAACTTTAAAAAATCGTGAAAATTTCTCCAAGTCCAGAGGGTGTGAGGAAGTAAAAATCTTATTCCGCTAAAATTTTATGTTATTGTACACACCATGAAATTTATTTTAAACATATTTTGCAAAAACGTTTTTGAGGTTTTTACTTAGATTTACCTGTACACTTTCAAAATTGATGTTCTGCGCATGCGCAAAGATTGAACTAGGTTGTATAAAAACACTGGCTGACCGTACAAACCCTCAGTTTGCCTTTGTAAGTTGACCCTGACGGACGTAAACTACCCTTTTGGGGTCTACCTGAGCTATTCTACTAGTTTGAACTTGTTTGTGTTCTTTGAAAGCAAATTTATACTTCATTTTGATCAAGTTCATTCTTTATATTTGAAGTCAAAAGATCTGAACCAGTCAGTATATTTGTAAACTAAACTGCTAGTTCATTTCTCGTGCTGTTACTGTTTCTTTGTGAACAAGAAAAGTGCAGTGCTACCTACTTCAATTTTTGTACTGTTACTACTTTTTCGAAGAGGAAGTTTATTTATGTATACTCTTTACAGCAATCAACTTTTGATCATCTTCAATCAAGTGTGTGACTACAGAATCATGTTATATTTGAGGACATCCAGTTTTGATTATCTACACCAACTTGTGATCCTCTTCAATCAAGTTGGTGACAAAGTAATTCTAGTATTTGAGAATATCCCGTTTGATCAATTAGAAGAATGGATTACACTATAGTATTAACAAGGGCCGATCATGTTATCTTTGCCGAGAAGGCCAAAGGATCCGCCGACCCCGAGTCCATGTATGACGCGTGGGTTGATCTCTGTCGCTTAGCCGTGCAGGGAATACTACCTAGAAATTCGGGTAAGGTTGTTGACTTCCTTTTCATCTCCGTCTTCTATCCAGGTCTGATTTTAACAAGTTGTTTGGTGCCTGCCTTCATGTAAATGAATTAATTCAGTTAGGTAACGCTGGCTTCTTCGAATCCCCCCCTAACGCTAGGCTGGCTTTCCACCATTATATGATGTTGAGGGAACCCTTTGACGACAATGAGAGAATGCTCTTTGACGACAACCCTCATATCGCTTTTCTCTTTGGCTTGATTCCGTTTGTGAGAGATGATATTCAGGAAGTATATGTTTCTGTGAATTCAGACAATTCATTGAATATTGTCCCTCACAACCGCGAGTACTCCCTCTCCTTTGGAGATAATTTTCTATTTTCACTATAACTTCAATGCCTGCTTCAACAACTTCTTCCTGCACTTTTAATGTTTCTCCTCATGTCAATGTAGTTACGTCAGTATTAACGCAGGCAGTTATATTCGTATCCACGGCAAGTCCTATCTGCAGTCCGGTTCCTTCCACTTGTTTCGCTGTACCTTCTACGTCTTTTACTCGTCCTCCACCTGTTCCTTCCACCTCAACTGCTGTTGATACTTTCTCTTGTGATACGGATTATCTTCTTTCACTTGAGAGTAGTCAGGTATGTGACCAAGCCTGCGATTACTACGACGGACGTGGTACTCCTTTGAGTCCTAATACTGTGAATGCTGTTTTACATGCAGTTGAGCAGAGCGAACAGGATATTTTACAACAGGGAGCAGAGCTGGATTACTTTGAAATCATAGGTGAACATGTGCGCGGATTCACTAAATATCCAATGAAAGGTAATGAAATCTCCAGACATGCAAGAGCTTCAGGCTAACGCCTGATGACTATGTAGAGAAACCTTTTCAGTTCGCGCTAGATAATTTATTATGTAATGTAGATGCACAATCATGGGTTGACTTTAGCATTGAAAGTAGTAATGATGCCAACAGGAAAGACTTCTTCGTTCCATGGCGTAGACGAGTTCATTTAACTACTGAACATATTTTAAGTTCGATTGAGAATGTCCTCAACTCGAATGAATCCTTCCTGTTTGCCGATAATGTAATCATTAAGGCTAACATATCCGCCCCTATTCGTGGACAAGGCGAAAGGAAAAAAACATAATAATGACAAGTATTTACCCCTGGAGGAGTAATTACAAGCACATATTATTCCTGTGCCTAAATTGGGAGCCAACTCCTACGAGTGTCTACCAAGAGCTATAGCCTTGGCTGAGTGGCGAGCTTGAGGTAAGTTTCGTAAGGTAACTTACATCAAAAGTCATCCTATGAAGTGGGAAAAGGAAGCTAAAGCTCTATGTAAGAAAGCAAATATTATTTCAACTTGGGGGGGAAGTTTAGATTATATTGGTCAGTTTCACAAATTTATGCCAACCAAAATTGTAATATATGCATTAAAACCAGCTAGTCGGGACCGTGAGGTGATTTATAGTGGGAATGTGCAAATCAGAAACAAATTATTTTTGTTTTATCGTGGCCAGTATTTTGACGTTATTGAGACAATTATCGCCTTTTTAAGACAGAGAGGTTATTCCTACGAAATGTTTGATGCCATACGAACGTCGAAGTAAACAAGTGCGAATACCTGTTTGAACATTGCGAGGAGTACTATGATTTTGAAACTTATGATGAGAGAGTTGTAACTTGTAATAGTTGTTTAAGAACTTTTCCTTTGCAGTCTCGCTATAATAAACATAGCACGAAGGCGAAGGGAGGACCTGTATGTTGCTATGTCAAAATGTGTCAACAGTGTGGTGTAAAGATTGATGCCCTAAAAAGAAAGTAATAATCCTCATGTATGTGAAGATCGATTCCGCACTATCTGCAAGTTGTACGTTAAATAAGATCCTTTCTATTTCGCACAAAAGACGAAAGCGAAACGTGAAACTGATTTTTGTTATGTAGTGTATGACATTGAGACCATGCTACTTAGTGAGAACGAAAAAGGTGAACGTGAACACCGGCCAAACCTGATATGCGCCTCACACAGCTGTTTTAAATGCAAAACCCACAGTGAGGATAATTACAAATGCTTTCAATACGGCAATTCACAAGTTGAAAAAGACTTTGTGTTTTACAATATTGAAATTTTTGTAAAGCATGTTCTCCGGCAAGGTCTTAGATTTAAAGTGATTTGTTTAGCGCATAACGCAGCGAAATTCGATTCCGTGTTTGTTGCGTTTGCACTTATTGTAAAGGAAGGAATCACTCCTCAAATAACAACCCAAGGAGCGAGAATTATCCAGGTAATACTGCTTTTACAGATACTTATTTATTCACGTTCGTGAAATTATCTAAAATACTGGCTACCATGGAATTTGGTAAAAGTTTAAAGAAGGAAGATTTCCCATTTTTGTTAAATACTGTGGACAAAATTACAATGGACCATGGCCAGAACTTAAACTTTTAATGAAGGAAAATCAGAAAGTGAACGCAAAGTTTTGAACGTTTGGCTTGAGGAGTGTGTGGAGAAACATCTTACCTTTAACCTACAAAGAGAAATGCAAGAATACTGCAGGAACGATGTTGCGTATATTATATGAGGCAGCCATTAAGTAATCGCACTTAATTGAACAAATGACTGAAGGGATCCAGTATTTTCTTTAAGTAATTACTATTGCTGCATGTGCTATGGAATGCTTTCCCTCTTTATATTTAGAAGTGGAAACTATTCCTGTGATTCCCCAGTTCTGGTATCGACAACGTAACCCTCAGAGTAAGAAAGTGTTAAAGTACATATGGTTAAAGTACATGGAATTTATAGATGTTGTTTCTATTCATAGGGCTGAATACGAAGATGAAGTAATTCGGAAATTTATTAAAGATCACTGCAAAAATATTGAAGATAGATTAGTGAATAAAGACTTTTAATAGAGGTAAGACCGAAGTTTTCAGATCTCTCTAAGAGTGTCCTGAAGACGAGATTATTCGATTATGTCGACATATGCAGTTTATATCCATGTCATGAAAAATATACCTCTCCCTATTGGTAAGCCTACCATTTATCGAGGGAAAGCATGTGCTGATCCCAAAAATTTCATGGAGTTGTTTTCTTCAATAATCTTCTTTCTCAAGATCTTCCTGTTCCATTGCTTCCATACAATGGGAATGGACGCCTTGTATTCGGCCTCTGTCGTACTGGTATGGAGGAAATGAATAGTAATGATTGTAACCATAATGAGGAGCAACGCTGTTTCATCGGCACATTTTGCACTCCTGAACTGCATGGGAGAATGAAGAAAGGGTATATCGTTGTTGATGCATATGAAATTGATGGGTTCAAAATAAAAGAGGGACTATTTCAAGATTATGTTAATAACTTCTTGCAGATGAAACAGGAAGCTTCTGGTTTTCCATCTCAGTGTACTAGTGACGACAAAAAGCAGAAGTATACTGAGGAGTATGCTGATCATGAAGGCATACAACTTAATCCTGACAGCATTAGTAAAAACCCTGGTTTCCGCTATATCGGAAAACTTTAAATTCTCTGTTTGAGAAGTGGGGACAGAGAACCGATTTAACACAGACCAGGGTATTTAATGATGCTAAGCCGTTCTTGGATATTCTGCAAACACCTCAATTTGAAGTACAAAATATACTTCTGATCTGAGAAGATGCCTTGGTAGTAACATAAAGGAATTAAGAAAATGTTAATACTCCTAATTCCTTTTCCAATATTATTATGTCAGTCTTTATTTCATCATGGGTTAGATTGAAATTATATGGTTTATTGGAAAAGTGGCAATAGAAAATGCTCTCTACTCAGATAGAGATTCTATCTTCCACAGACACAAGATTTTTCAACCTCCATTGCTTCCTACAGGGAACTACTTAGGAGATTTAACTAATGAAGCCAAAGGGGGTGTGAGATCCCTATTTTAATTGGGTTAGAGCCGAAAAATTATTCGTATTATACGGAAATTCAGACTGGTAATATTAAACCCACTTTCAAAATTCGGGGAATTACGCAAATTGTCTTGTGCGTCTAATTGTTAATTTCTATCACTTTGTAAATTTAATAAAGCATAATTATGAAAAGAAAATCATTACTAATTCTAATAGTATCTATAGGAAGCCAGGATTCAAAATTATATCTAGGCCAGAAACTAAAGCGCATCAGAATGTGGCAAGTAAACGTAAATTTCTTAATGAATTCGAAACACTTTCGATATAAAAGAAAAGTTAACAACTGCTAGTTCATTTATCTTTTGTCGGTGGCTCATAATGCTTCCCTTCCTTCTTTCTGCAATTATTCTGCTTTCAGGTCCCAGCGTAGCTGGGAAAATTTATTTTGTAAATAAATTATTAATTCATCGTCAAGCGATGTTTTCTAGTCATTTTAAGGAAATAGTTTGGTGTTATGGTGCTGTGATACCTAAATTATTTATTCAGATAAGAAATAATTTGGAATTCCTGATACTAATACTTTTGAAATTCAGGAAAATTCATTGTAAATTCTCGATGATCTTATGACTGAAACTAATGCCGATGTTTCCAAAATTTTCACGACATTTGCACATTATAAGAAACTAAGTGATATTTTATAGTTCATAATTTATTTCCCAAAGAAACATATGTGCGTGACATTTCATCAAACGCCCATTATATCATTGCGTTTAAGAATCCTAGAGATAAGTTACAAATACGATATTTAGCAAGGCAAGTTATGCCGCAATATACAGGGTGTCCGTAAAGTCCTTTGCCACCCCGTGTATCTTTAAAACGACTGCGAATATGAGAAAACGCGAAACCCGTTCTTCATTATTTTGAGGGGCTTGATTTTTGAGCTAGAAAAGTTCCACCCCATACCCTCAAATAGCGGTGTTTCGTTTTAGAACTTTCATGTTACTGCTGTTTGGAATATGGAACGATTTGGAATTTTAGTGTTCCCTAAATTATTTAATGTGTCAAACCCGTTGACACTAGGTATAACTCGACCACTTTTGTCATTTGACATTGTCACGTAGACTCTGACCCACGTTTACTCCTCCTAGTGGACACGGAGTTGAACTTTTATAGCTAAAAATGTTACCCTTTAAGTTTTTGCGTTTTTAATATTCCCAGTCGTTTCGAAGATATACGGGTTTGTAACGGACTTTATGGAGACGAAATGTGACCGCCGCCATTTTTGGTGGGGTCACTATAGCGACTTGAAACGTTTGGGCCAAATTTTTCCTTTGTCAAGGCCTTTCAAACGATATATTACTCGACCCCCTTTGCCACTTCAAATTTTCAAGTTGACCCTATTCCTCAATTTGGGAGTATGGGGTGGAACGTTTATAGCACAAAATTCAAGCCCCTCAAAATAATGAAGGACGTGTTTTTCGTTTACTCATATTCGCAGTCGTTTCAAAGATACACGGGGTGGAAACGCACTTTATGGACACCCTGTAGTAAAGATGTAATTCAAGTGTTCGAAAATGCTATTGCAGAACCTCATTCATATTTAGTTTTCGATTTAATGCAGTCTACAACGGAAGCTCTACGTACAAACATATTTCCAGATGAAACTATGCACATATAAAAGACATGAATAAACCAATTCAGATCAGTTGGCATTAAGACGTCAAGCATAAAATATCATCTGAATGAGCTCCGTGCAATTTATAAATGTAAGAATAAGAAGCATTAGTTCAGAATGCATCTTGTGGTGCTATTCGAACTATTGCACAAGTAGGTAAAAATCTTTTAAATGATAACTTTAAACACTCTCCTCCTCGTCAGAAGCAGTTTGCGTTAACATAAGAAGTCATTACGTGCATCTCTCTCTCAAACCATCAAACTTAAAAAAGAAACGCAAACTGTTAATGCAGAAAGGTGGTGCTTTTCTGCTTTATTATTAGCTCCACTCTTATATGAAGCACCTGGAAGTTTATTTATTTAATCGTTAAGATGTCTTTCCAATTTCAAAAAATGGTACTCATTCCAGAAAATGCAAGTGTGCAAATGTATTCCTGCATCAAGCACGTTTGGATATTGAAACTGATGAAATTTTAACACGAATGATCTCTCTACGGATGACAAATTGAAAATGCATCATTATTTAGAATATACTCCACAGTCTCAGAAACCAGTTGTTTTACCTGTTTACAATTCTGAATCTTCAAATATGTTACGCATGATTCAATACATTAGTTCAGTACCAAAATCATTTACTAAAGGGGCTCAAGTATTATTAAACCTCTTGCTGGCATCCAATCATATCAGTTGGGATCAGACTGGCGCAGTATCCATAGATAAAGTAATTCTAGGACCAAATATTATTGATCTTATCAATGACGTGGTAGGAACTCGAAAAACTCCTAGAAATCCAATCGACATTCAAGATTGTAAAGAATTATTACAAAATATTAATATTCCCTTAGAATTAGTTAATTTTCAATTTGACGCAGGTTCTACTAAAATACTAAAGCAGAAGAATAATGTTCGTAAAGTAGTAAAAAAGAAGAATTCTAGTTATCTATAATATTTTTATTTTTTTATCTATAATATAGTAATAAGGTCGCAACGCAGTTGCCTGCGCAAAGCGCAGTGCGCATTTAAGGTTAAGATTGTTGGTCTTTGGGCAGGTTTTGAACGGGGTTTGGTTTCCATGGCAACGTGGGTGTTGGTGGGAAAATTCAAATTGGAGGCAAGAGCGGTGACCTTGACACAGTTGAAAACCAACAAAGTAGCATCCGCTGTTCGAATGTTTTCAGAGTGTATGGGGCGGACACAAGATTTATTTATATTTTCTGAATCTGTGCTACCCACAGGGGGCCAAGACGACATTTAAAATCCGAGCAATTTTTTGTTTCGGGAGTTATTAAGGGTCAAAAACGGGGTTTTAGTCCTTGACGCAGTTGAAAACCGACAAAGTAGATCCGCCGGTCGAATGTTCTCGAAACCTGTTAATCGGAGACAACATGTGCTTAGATTGACCTAATCTCTGAAAGGTCCCATGGATCAATCGGAACCTCTTTTTTCGATCATTGTCTAATTTCGGGAGTTATTAAGGGTCAAAATCGGGGTTTTATCGTTTTGCAACTTTTTGAAATCTTGCGAGTGCACATGTCCTTTACCCTTGCCATGTTAAGTGAGGTCTCGCTTGCTCCTTTAGTATATAGTGTATTGTATATATGACCATATAGGAGATGAACATACGGGGCTATGACGTCACGGCCTATATGAAATGTATGTAGTATAATATGTAGTATAGTATGTAGTATAGTATATATGGGCCTATGACGTCATATATTAAAGGTATATAGTATATGATTGATGCACAGAATAGGGGCTATGACGTCAGTCAGTAGGATATGACTTAATTGAGTAGGCGCATATAGGGTAAATAGATTTAACTAGTACATATAAACAATGCAAAATTAGTGTGTAGGGTAATGTGGGGTAACGTGCCCCACATAGTGTAAGCACATACCTTTGCAAACAATATTTATTAACATGCAACAAACGTTAAATGAGTCGGTAGAGTAAGGTGAGGCAACGTACCCCATGTATAGGGGCACGAAGTGCCCCCTATAGGACAACCACATATCTTTGCAGCCAATAGAGGTATTGACATGCAACAAACCGTAAACGAGAGAGTAGGGTAAGGTGTGGCAGCCTACTCAAAGTTTAGGGGCACGGAGTGCCCCATATAGGGTAACCACATATCATTGCAACCAATAAAGGCACTGACATGAAACAAACGTTAAATGAGAATGGTAAGGTGGAGCAGCCGACCACATGTTTAGATGGTGTCCAACATATAGGGTAAACACACATATCCACAACCAATAGATATATTAACATGCAACCAACGTTAAAATAGTCAGTAGGGTAAGATGGGGCAAAATGGGGCGGTTTGTTTACCCTACCAAATCACCTAGTAACGGCTAAACTATATATCATAGGTACATGGGAATTGGTGGAAACTATGTACACTGGAAAACAAATGTTGTGACACTTTGTTTACTTTAGCAACCACCATAGCAACGGCTATACTATATAATGTGGAGACATGGGAGTTCCGGCAATCAACTCTCGAGTATGTTAGACAACTTGTGACACTTTGTTTACCCTAGCAACCGCAGCAACGACCAAAATATACATCGTAGAGACATGGGAGTTGGTGCAATCGAATGTACACTCGAAAACAAATCTTTTGACACATTGTTTACCTTAGCAACCACCATAGCAACGGGCGAACTATACATCGTAGAGACATGGGACTTGGTGCAATCGATTGTACACTCGGAAAAGAAAGTTGTGACACTTTGTTTACCCTATCATCGGCTATACTAAATATCACGGAGACATGGGAGTTCCGGCTATCGAATCTGAAGTATGTTAAACAACATGTGACACTTTGTTTACCCTAGCAACCACCCTAGCAACTTCCAAACTATACATTGTAGAGACATGGGACTTGGTGCATCGAGTTTACACTCGAACACGAAACTTTTGCACATTGTTTACCCTAGCAGCGGGCAGACTATACATCGTGGAGACATTGGACTTGGTGCAATCGAATTTACACTCTAAAACAAATGTGACCCTTTGTTTACCTTAGCAGCCATTTTAGCAACAGGCAAAATATGTATTCCGACGATATGGGAGTTGAGAGAATCGACTCTTGATTATTATAGCAATATTTGCATGAAAAAGGGGGTTTGATAGGGCTTGCCTCCCGAATCTATAATTGTTTTTCGTAAAATAAACATATTGGACGGTGTGCGAGTTACGAGACCCGCAGTGTTGAGAGTTTTTGAGCTCAGCCACGAGCAACGCTTTGTAGGCGAGTTGAACGCGAAGCCCGTAGGGCTGACAATTTTGGAGCGCATGCGCGAGCAAAGCGCAGTAGCCGCTGGGGACGTGAAGCCCGCAGGGCTGAGAGTTTTCGTGCGCATCCGTGAGCAAAGCGCCGTAGGCGCTGTGAACGCAAAGCCCGCAGGACTGAGAGCTTTCGAGCGCATTCGCGAGCAGAGCACCGTAGGCGCTGTGAACGCGGAGCCCGCAAACCGGGAGTTCGGTAACTTTTGCGTGAGTTAAGCGCCCAAGGTGCAGTGATGTCGAAGCCCGCAGTGGTGATAGTTTTTTATGTTGCAGTAGATGTAGCAGTAGGTGTAGTAGTAGGTGTAGGAGTAGAAGTAGGAGTTGATGTAATAGTAGATTTAGTAGTAGATGTAGGTGTAGATGTAGAAGTAGTTGTACATGTACTAGTAGGTGTAGGTGTAGATGTAGGATTAGATGTACGAGTAGGTGTAGGAGTAGGTGTAGAAGTAAGTGCAGTTTTAGATGTAGAAGTAAGTGTAGTAGTGAATGTAGGAGTAGAGTTATGAGTAGTAGTAGATGTAGGTATAGGAGTAGATGTATGGGTAGATGTAGTTTGATCATTTATTTATAAATTGGTTGGAACATTTTTTTATCAAATGGCGAAAGTTAGACATGTCATACGACACATATAGAATAAAAATTCTAAATTGTGCCTTTAAGGCAGATTTAATACTGCTAGTTATCTATAATATAGCAGTAAGGACGCAACGCAGTTGTGCGCGCATTGCACACTTAAAGTGAACATTGTTGTTCCTTTCGGCAGGTTTTGAACGGGGTTTGGTTTCGATGGCAACGTGGATGTTGGCGGGGAAAATTCAAATTTTAGGCATGAGAGGTGACCTTGACACAGTTGAAAATCGGCAAAGTAGCATCCGCCGGTCGAATGTTCTCGAAACCTGTGAGTCGGAGACAACATGTACTTAGATTGACGTAATATCTGAAAGATCCCATGGATCATTCCGAAAATCTTTTTCCGATCATTGCCTTATTTTGGCAGTTATTAAGGGCCAAAATCGGGGTTTTGTCGGTTTGCGACTTTTGAAACGTTGCGAGTGCACATGTCCTATATTCTTCCCATGTTAAACGTAAATATGCTTGCTCTGTTAGTAAGTAGTTGTAAGAACTACACAACTCTACCCATATAATTAACATTATATAGTATATGAGTGCAGTCCTATGTGTATATGGCCATAAGGAGCATCCACCTAGGGGGCTATGACGTAATATACTGTATTGAACGTATATAATATATGAATGTTTACATGATAGGCGGGCTATGACGTCACCAAGTAGGATGTGACGTAATTCAGTAGACGCATATAGGGTAAACACAATGCTTGATTGCTTTCTCTGTTACGATATATAGCACATTGCCTTATTATATGTCCATAATTAAATGAACGTAGGGGGCTATGACGTCACTAGCTATATAATGCATGTATATAATGTAGTATATGGATGTTGTGTACAGGACAAGGGGGCTATGAAATCATTCAGTGGGCGCATATAGGGTAAAGTACAATGTTAGTATATAGTACATTGCCTTATTATATGCCCATAAGAGACATGAAGATAGGGGGCTATTACGTCACTAGCTATTTAATACATCTATATAGTATATTATATGCATGCTGCGTACAGGACAATGGGGCTATGACGTCATTCAGTAGGCGCATATAAGGTAAAATACAATGTTAGGATATAGCACATTTCATTAAATTCCATAAGACACATGAAGATAGGGAGTTATGACGTCACTAGCTATATAATACATCTATATAGTATAATAAATGCATGTTGTGTACAGGACAGGGGGCTATGACGTCACTAGCTTTATATTATGTGTACATATCAAATGAAGAATGTACAGTATAGGGGCAATGACATCACTTAGTAGGCTATGACGTAATTTAGTATGCTTATATAGGGTAAACACATTGTATGCTAACGACTACACATAACAAATGCTAAATGAGTGTCTAGGGTAAGGTGGGGTAATGTACGTCAGGTTTAGGTTACCAAATGCCCCATAAATGGTAAGCACATATCTTCGCTACAAATAGACATATTCACATGCAACAAACTTTAAATGAATGTCTACGGTAAGGTGGGGCTACGTACCCCAGATTTAGGTGGGTGCCCCATATATAGGGTAAACACATATATCTGCAATCAATAGAGATATTGACATAGTACAAACGTTAAATGAGTCAATATTGTAAAGTAGGGCATGTAACCCAGGTTTAGAAGGATGCCCCATATATAGGGTAAACACATATCTCCGCAACCAATTGAAATATTGACGTAGTAAAAACGTTAAATGAGTCACTAAGGTATTTTAATGGGGCATTTTACTCCAGGTTTGGGTGGGTGCCCCACATACAGGGTAAACACATATCTTCGCAACCATTAGAGGTTTTGACATGGTACAAACGTTATATGAGTGAGTAGGGTAAGGCAGGGCAAAATGGACCACTTTGTATACCCCAGCAACCACCTAGCAACGGCTAAACTATATATCGTAGACACATGGGAGTTCCTGCAATTGACCTTGAAGTATGTTCGGCAACTTGTGACACTTTGTTTACCCTAGCAAGAGCCAAACTATACATCCTAGAGATATGAGACTTGGTGCAATCGAGTCTACACTCGAAAACGAAATTTTTGACACAGTGTTTACCCTATCAACGGGCAAACTATACATCGTAGAGACATGGTACTTCGTGCAATCGATTGTACACTCGAAAACAAATGTTATGACACATTGTTTACCCTAGCAACCACCCTAACAACGGCTATAGTATATATCGTGGAGACCTGGGAGTTCCGGCAATCGACTCTGAAGTATGGTAGAAAACTTGTGACACTTGTTTACCCTAGCAACGGGAAAACTATACATCGTGGAGACATAGGACTTGGTGCAATCGAATGTATACTCGAAAACAAATGTTGTCACACTTTGGTTACCCTAGCAACCATTTCAGCAACGGGCAAAATATGTATTCTGGCGATATGGAAGTTGAGAGAATCGACTCTTGATTATCATAGGAATATTTACATGAAAAAGCGGAGGTTTGGATGGCTTGCCCCCCCCGAGTCTATAGTTGTTTTTCGTAAAATAAATTTATTGTGGGAGTTGCGAGGCCCGCAGGGTTGAGGGTTTTCGAGCTCATGAGATTGGAATACGCCGTAGGTGCTGGAGACGCGAAACCCTAAAGGCTGGGAGTTTTTGAGCTCAGTTACGAGCAACGCTTTGTAGTCGCTGGGGAAGCGAAGCCAGAAGGACTGAGAGTTTCCGAGCGGAAAGGAAATCTACGTAGTCGCTTTGAACGCGAACCCCGCAGGGCTGAGAGTTTTGGAGCGCATGCGCGAGCATAGCGCCGTAGGCGCTGTGAACGCGAAGCCCGCAAACCGAGAGTTTGGTAACTTTTGCGTGAGTGAAGCGCCCAAGGCGCAGTGGTGTCGAAGCCCGCAGTGCTGAGTTTTTAATGTTGCAGTAGATGTAGCAGTAGATGTAGGAGTAGAAGTAGGAGTTGATGTAGTAGTAGATTTAGTAGTAGATGTAGAAGTAGTTGTACATGTACGAGTAGGTGTAGGTGTAGATGTAGGAGTAGATGTACGAGTAGGTGTAGGAGTAGGTGTAGAAATAGATGTAGTTTTAGATGTAGGAGTAAGTGTAGTAGTGAATGTGGGAGTAGAGTTAAAAGTAGGAGTTAATGTAGGTATAGGAGTAGATGTAGTTGTAGGAGTAGATGTATGGGTAGATGTAGTTTGATCATTTATTTTTAAATTTGTTGGAACATTTTTTTATCAAATGGCGAAAGTTAGACATGTCATACGACACATATAGAAAAAAAATCTAAATTCTGCCTTTAAGGCAGATTTAATACTGCTAGTAAAGTAATAAAGAAAAAGAAGAAACGTTAGTCAAAGAATAAAGAAACGTTTTTCCTCAGTATTTAAAAATTATAAAGAATACAAGTTTTACATATGTTACTTCATAAAATTTATTATGCGCAGGCCCATTCAAATTCTTTAGCTGGTATATCCAAGTTAAAAAATAAAATTGGTCTTTCTGAGAAAAAAGTAACAAAAATTGTTAACTACGAAGGATACATACAATTTACATGCTCCTGCACATAAACACTTTCCCCGTAAAATGTTACGTTAATGCATCTAATAAACTAGTACAAATGGATTTAGCAGATATGCAAAACGTATCAAAATATAATGATGGATATAAATATATTTTATGTAGCATTAATGCTTTTAGTCGATATGCTGTTTGTATTCCTGTTAAAAATAAACGGGTCCTCTGATGCCAAAGTAATAGAATCAGTATTCAGTAAAAGGAAATTACCTGTACTTCATTGTCAAACTGATTTAGGAACAGAATTTTATAATCAACATGTAAAACGTGTTTTTCAGAAATATCAGGTGAATCATTATAATGTACATTCTGAAATCAAGGCTGCTTTCGTAGAACCTTATATTCGTACTTTGAAGGAAATCATATATAAATACTTTACTGCTGAAAATACTTACTGTTATATTGATATTTTGCAAGATCTCATAAAAAGTTATAATCATACGAAACATTCTTCCATTCAATATGCACCTGTAAAAGTAAATGATTCTAATGTTATTGAAATTTGGGAAAGATTATATGGGGATGAAAAGAAAGTTACCCAGAAATGTAAATTTGAAGCGAGAGATTATGTTCGAGTCAGTGAACATAAACATAAACATAAATTAGAAAAAGGATATTTACCGAAATGGTTTCGTGAAATATTTTTAGTGGATCAGTGTATTAAAAGTATTCCAATGACATATAAAATTCGAGATTGGAATGGTGAACTTTTAACAGGTTAATTTTATCAACAGGAATTAAAAAAGTATCTGTAGGTAAACAGAAAAACTATTTAATTGAAAAAGTATTAAAACGTAGAGAAGGTTGTATTTTTGTCAAGTGATTAGTTTATCTTTCTTCTATGAATAGTTGGGTTGAACAAAAATCTGTTCAGTCGTAAACATGCTGTCTCAGAAACAAGCCGATGGATTTTATGTTACCTTGCCATCAAATGTTTGTGATATTTTTGAATATAAAACAAATTCTTATACTACGAAACTTTGTCAGCCAATTCATTTAACGCGAAATTGGGTTGTAGGTATAAGTGGACTTTAGATTCCGTGGAGTTCTTATAATATTCAAAAAGAACAACAAATTATTATTCAATTAGGGGATAAAATATAGTAGAATATAATATAAAATTTCCAGCTGGATACTATGAATCATTACATTCGATTTTAGATATTATTCGTACAACTTTACCTAAAGAAATGGGAAAAGAATATGAGGGAAAATAACATTTACATATATTAGACGAAAGTAGTATTCTTTATTTAAAGTTTCATAATGTAGAAATAATTAGTGTTGAACACATGATCAATCATGATCTCTTAGTAATAGAAGAAAACCCTATATGAGGAAAGTAGAGATAAAGTTTATATTTTTCATAAACGAAGTCCTAAACGTGAATATCTTTTTGGGATGAGTCTTGGTTTACGAAATATTTTAGGATTTAGTAATAATTCTAAAGTGAATACACGTATAGTTTACTTTTATTTCATGAATCCTAAAAAGAAACGAAAGTTTCTAAATATTCCAGCACTTCTCCGCACAAATCTTGATTGTCTTATTCCTTCAGAAATAAATGTTTGTATTGGTATTGTAAGAGATCAACCTGTTTATGGAAAACTAATTCGAAAAATTGGAATTCAAGGTTATCATTAGGGAAAAATGAAATATTTTATTTTTAATTGTCCATAATATGTTAAAGTTGAAAAAATACATTTCATACTCTTCAAGTAGACTTAAAAGACGGGCATGGCGAAAAGTTGCCATTTCAATTTAGAACGTCAAGTGTGACACTGCATTTTAAACGAAAATGACTTCTAAAAGTATTTATGATATTTTTTATAATACACTTAGTTCTAATGGAAGTATGCAAAGTTATTCTAATAATAGTCCAACACATTTTTTCAATATTCTAAATAATAAAATGCATTTGAATGATTCGTGGATGGTAGAATTAAGTGAAATTCATATTCCCATAACGTGGATTATATTATTTCTGGTCAAAATATAATATCGTTCTAAAGTCCCGGAGAGATCTAATGGAAATCCTCTCAGTCTATACTGCCAATATTCAGCCACGGCTTCTGAGGTGTGGCATCACCGAATGCTAACACTATGCTGAAAGGCAAATCTTAATTAGTAACATGAAGGTATACGGAAAGGAAACTTCACAAGAACGGATGAGTAGAATACGCCTGGCCTGTCTGAAGGCGCGCAACAAACCAAAGATGGAAAAGTTCTTTTGTCCGCCTGTCTGAAGGCGTACAAGAGCAAGGTAAACGACGCCCGTCCCGTCTGAGGGCGTGCAAGCCGTTGTTAGGATGGGTTGAAGGCTCCCTTATGCCTGTCTGAAGGCACTTGAGAACCTGGCAAAGTAGTATACGTCCGGCCTGTCTGAAAGCGAGCAGTACCCAAAGGATGTATAAGTACCTTTTCCCGCCTGTCTGAAGGCGTGAAGAAGCAAGGATAGAACTACCGCCTGTCTGAAGGCATTTAGTTGCTTTAGGATGGGTTAATAACTTTGGTCCGCCTGTCTGAAGGCGTACCGCAACTAGAGAAAGGTTATATACCACTGCCCACCAGTAGCAATGATTGCCCGCCTTTCTGAAGGCATGCAACCAAAGAGGACAAAGTAAATAGGTACCACAGCCCACCTGCCTGAAGGCGTTCTGTAGTTGGAGAACAAGGTTTCAAAAGAGAATTGGTAATAAAGATAAATAAAGCGCAATGCGATAAAGTAATATTATAAGCATAAGCCTAGTAAAGAATATTCAAAGAAGTTCAGATAATAAGAAGTTATTAGTAGACTTTCTGTCCAAAGAAAGAACACCAAGCAGAGAACTTGATGTTAACTGGCCCGCAGGACAGAAAGAAGTGATTTCACATCGTTCTGACCCTACTTATATACCTCTGATTCAGTGACGTCACAGCGTCACATGACATACTTTTAATCTCTATCTTACATACACACATGTATATTCTACATTTCAAAGTTTAACTCTTGCTTTGCAGATGATATAGGTTTACATACACACACATGTTGAATTTCTTTATATTTCAAATAAACGCGGAATTAACAATTTTCGAAGTTTATAGCGATATCTTTTAATGAATTATAATTTTTAATTTACTTGTTTAAAAGTTCTTATTATCGAATAAAAATGAATATGTAAATTATTTTCTTGAATCCATAGCGTCTCTATGAATAGCTGAAAGGGTGATTTGATATAGGATAATTCAGCGGAAGCAATAACACTGAATTTACATGTAACGTTAAGGACGTTACATGCTATGATAATGTAAAACATAAAATAGAACACAGATATTATTCCACCGTTCAACAGTTGTTAGATGAATCGAATAAAATAAATTCAAGTATAACATTTGATTATTCAAACATTGTTATTGTAAACGTTGATGAGAGTATAAAATCTTTGCGTTTATCAACTGTATTATCATTACAATTAAGTTGTCAACCTAATATTAACATCTTAAATGATAGTCATATTCCTAAACAGCCATTTTTATACACTGGATATCCTCATCAAGTATTTGTTGATACAAATATTATTCAACCTCAGTTTGTAGGTGATACAAAAGCACCTCTTTTCCGAGTTGTAGGTATGACCAATAATCATTATGGGAAAGTAAAAACCATAACATTTCAGAATGTCCATTATTTTCCACTTGCAAATCTTACATTTCGACACTATAGAAATAGTATTAAAGGACCATGCAATACCACGTCGAAATTTACCACTCGCGTCCGGGAACTGACCGTAACACTTCACTTTAAGCGCTCATCAAAATGAAAACCTATACAGTTGTGCATAGAGGTATACTTTACTTTCCAGAACATGTTTATCAACGGGGACATGGGATTGGGAGTTTATTTCGCTGACTGCTTCGATTTACAAACGGAAATACAAATTGCGGGGAATATACTTGAAAACTGTCATATTCAGGAATCCTTAAAAGCACGAGTTCAGGAAGCAGGGTCATCTTTAAGAATTAAAGCTGAAAATAAAGTCAGTCAGTTGCTTACTAGTAGTGGTAGAAGAAGGGCACGAGAACGTAAGGCTTCCGTGCGTATTAGACCACCAAGTTTAAAAAGATGATGTGTTTGTAACAAAAGAAAGAGTAGGGATATTTTCAGTTAAAAATAATGAATACACCTAAAAGTAATGAATGCTGTACGAATGAATTCTATTTAGTTTCAGCCGGTAAGGCGACGGTGATGACTATTTATATTCATTTTTTTCCCAAGTGAATGTTTCTTTAAATGGTGAAATTATTTCCTCTTCAAATGCTACGTATCCATTTAGAACATACTATTAAACTTTACTTAATTATTCTGAAGATGCAAGCAAAACTAATTTATCCACTGGATTATGGTGTAAGGATACTGCAGGGCATTTTAATAGTCTCAATGAAAATTATGCTGGGTATTATAAACGAAAATCTTCTGTTGCTGGTAGCGCTTCCATTGCTATGTATGGACGACTTCATACAGATATTTCTGGATCAAATCGAGTTCTTCCAAATAAAGTCAATCTTCGTATAAAATTAAGTCGTAGTAAAGATGCATTCTGCGTAATGGCAGCTGAAAATTCTAATTTTAAAGTTAAAATGAAAGAGAATTAATGTTATGTTCGTGAAATTAATATTTCTGTTGATTTAGCTTTAAAATTAAACAGTTTTATGACTCATGATATTGCGAAATTACCACTGACTAGAGCTGAAACAAGAGTATATACTATTTCTGCAAATGTTGATTCCTATAATTTTGAAAATATATTTCTTGGAAATGTACCAAAGGGTCTCATTATAGGTTTTACTGCAAACACTGCATTCAATGGAAAATACCATGAAAATCCCTTCCACTTTGAAAATTTTAATATTAATAAGGGGCAAGTACAATTTGGTTCCCAATTTTAACCTCCCACTCCTCTTACTCCAGATTATGCTAAACAACTATACGTTCAAAGTTATCTCACGCTGTTCTTTGGAACTGGTATATTTTTATATTCTGATTACCCTCATGGATATACTCTTGACGCTTTTATTTTTTCTCCTACTAATACTTTGGATGATTCTACATAAGATGTTATTAAGGATTCTCCCGTTAATCTCCAAATAGGGTTCAGTCAAAATCTTGCTCAATCTATGTCATGTATTATTAACGCTCAATTTGATTCCCTTATACAGATGGATAAGGATCGCAATGTATATACGGATCCATACAATGTAAAATATAGTTTAGTTTGAGATCAACCATGAGAACTCAAACTGTTTAGTTTGAGATGATAATGAAGAAAGTAATTTCATAGTCAAAGAATTAGCCATAGTTCATGTAGACAACAATAGTTTTCAAAGTTAGGTATTTAAACTTCCTTTTCCAATATCAAACATTATTCCTAGTTTAAGATATACAAATGATCATTTAAGCAAGCATGTATTTGGTCTAAAATGGATAGAAGGCGAAGTTGAATACAGCGAAGTTAAAAACATAGTTACAAAGTATAACTCACGCAGTGA
Source organism: Lepisma saccharinum (assembly GCA_022664845.1). Lineage (NCBI taxonomy): Eukaryota > Metazoa > Arthropoda > Insecta > Zygentoma > Lepismatidae > Lepisma > Lepisma saccharinum. The sequence goes on along the minus strand of JAGDQP010005023.1, from coordinate 57,673 downwards.
TAGTGTATTCACTCACGGCAAAGCACGGCAAATTTACCTAGAGTCTCTTCTACAAAGAAGAGTGATTGATTTAGAAGAAATGCAATGTCCAAAATATAATGGTATTCCATCACAAAATTGTGTTCACCATCTTCATCAGCTTACAAGTTTTCGTTGTGCGTTAAAAGAAGCGTCAGTGTACGTAAACTATATAACTTATCATCTACGTTATTTTATTCTACTTGAAAACAGAACAGTGTATGAACCAATCAATAAATGAAAGTGAGTCAGATGTGGACTGACGAGATTTTCGAAATTGTGCTTCAGGACTGTACTAGTGCAACAAGGCTTAATGGAATTTATTCAGTGGACAGTTTACTAAAACAAGTTGAATAATATCCGGCGGCACTTATAGTAAATTTAAGTCCGTCAAGTTCTCCTGGAACTCACTGGACTGCCATATATACCAATAAACATGGGTGGGGCAAATATTTCGATAGCTACGGAAATGGACCTAGTAAACCTAGTAAAATTTTTAAAACGAAATTGCAAATTATATTGTGTAAATAAAACTCAAATTCAGCACGAAGAATCTATTCTTTGTAGACTATTCTGCATGGTATTTATTTATTTCAGTGTGCGAGGAAACATCAAATTTCTGCTTTTCATAATACGAATCTTCAGAAAAACGATGACAATTAAAACCTCTTGTAAAAAATATTAAAAACGAAAAGAAAAATGCAAATAAACTTTTTTCGTATAAAGGTAAAGCCAAATCTTTTAAAAAAATCCATGAAGGAAAACAAAAAAGGTAGAGTGTACAGAAAACATTTATTTTATAATTATACATTAGTTTTAAGATAGTTCAAAATGGGAAATACAAAAAGTAAAAAAATGAAGCCAACAGAAAGCAGTAGAAGGTAGCAAAAGGCAGTAGAAGACAGCAAAGGACAGTAGGAGGAAGCTTAAGTTAAATGGTAAGTATTGCGCAATATTGTGCAACATGAGTTCTAATACGAGACAGAAAATAACACGATAAAGACTTTTTAAAATCTTTCAAACATACAAAAATTCCTATGAACATCAAGAGGACAGAAAGACTTCACCAACACCTGTTATGCTCAAATATCAAAAGAAACATGTTCTATCTTGTCTAGAACATGAAAAAAGATAACAATAAATAGATTTTTAAATATCATTCAACTGGCGCCGCTGTCAATCAAGCGGCAGACATAAGATGTTACTCAAATTCCAAGGAAAGCCGAGGAATGATCTAGAACGCCTCGTCAGCACTAAGGTATTAAGCAAAGAAATATTCGTCTAATCACAAAAGCTACAAAAACAAACAACTCTGCGCATGCGCAAATCGTAACTACCAAACATCGATAGATATAGCAGTAAAAATTAGTTGTACAATGAATCTTCTATGTGTAAGACACATCAACTGTGTGCTACACGTTGACGGCGAATGTATGGCCGTTCTCCGTCAAAATAAAATAATTTTCCCTCCTAGAAATAAATAAATCCGTATGGTACAATAAATATAATCTACCACGGCACGTTCTACGGTTTCGCGATCACCACGGGGCCGTACCATCGGTTATGGACCGGCCAACAACGCAAAGCGAGCGAACAGCAAAAGGCGGCTGGCGACAATATGACGGTAAATATCCGAAATCTTCGATTTATTCAATAATTAATCAAATTATTACATTTTCATTAAAATATCAATCAAGCCTAAACTTCGGCAGCTACGAACATTACCGAGTAACCTTCCCTACTACACTACATTACTTCATACTAAATACAGCCTGCTACATCCAGTTGTTAAGGCTACAAACCGGTTTCAAATTGAAAGGATGATTATCCTCTCCTACTTAGGATACCAATTGAGATGAACAACGAGACTTTATAAGACAACGAAAGTATTCGCATTATTTCAAACTGAAATCAGTTTTTAGCATTGTTTAGGTAAAACAGTTCTTTTATATTTCTTTACTTTTGTTTTGATTATTCTTTCGAATTCATGATGGAACTGATCACAATTACTTATGTCGTATATCGAGCAGTTTGCGAGGATACAGGAACCTTGGTAAACGTTGATATATTGAATATGGAAGAATATTTCTTGTATTTGAGGAAATATGTATTATATGTACACAAAGTATTGTCAGCACCACAGAGTTAGTCTATGGAATATGAGATTTTGCACTATTTATGATTCCGATATGTACGGTGGCTAACTCAAAGTATGGTTATTCTCATGAAATGCACATTTGTGCATGAAAGTAACTTCAAGGAATAAAGAGCATTATAATTTTCAAGTAGTTTTGGGATTATTTGTTGTTGATGCTATTAGTTTTTAGCAATCTTGTGTTTCATTACAATTTTGTAATATAACCACTCGCGGAAATTCAGTATAGCAAACAGTATACAAATAAAACCGAACGATGCTGGTCAAATAAAAATAAAACAAATGTCATAAACAAATGTTTTAAACGCGTTTTAAACCGAGGCAATTTATAAAAACATTTTGAACTTTAAGCGGCATTTTTAAAGCAGTTTTTAAAACATGCTAATTCCATTTTTCTTTGAAAGAATCATATTATTTTTAGGAGTACGAGAATATTTTTTTAGTTTTATATTTGTCAATAAAACACACGCAATTTGTCCCGTGTGAAAGCTAGTTTCCAAAATAATTGGTATTATGGCACCGCAAGCCTACAGGCGGAGAATGTGTTGTTTTATTTGTTCTTTATCGTTTGAATGCTAGAAGCAGGAAATATTAATTTGCTATCAAGAACATGAAACAAGAATTTCTTATTTCAATTCTTCCTTTTTTATTCATTGTGAGAAACTGTCAGGAAAGGAAAAACTTCATGAGCATGTACTTGCTTCTATGATTACATTGCTCTATCTCTTTTCACATTCTTTTCTTTAGTTCAGATTCGTGGTTCGTGGTATCATCAAATCTTAGAACGTTAATGGAACTCATTTCCCCACGTCATAGAATGATGAAATTTTGCACAGTGATTTAAGTCCGGTGACAATACAATATTCCATTATTATTTTCACATATTTCTATATATTTTACAAGCTTTTCTAAAATACCTTTTTAATCTCAGCTTCTTTATCCTAAAATAAATATTAGCCTGCAACTAGCCTGGGCTTTTCTGGTTGCAGAACACTTTAGAATTTGGGTCACAAAACATTTAACTTAAGAAAATGTATACGAACATCGAAATAATTAAAATAAAACTTTTTAAAGACATTCTTTTCTTAAACAATTCGTACTAAAAAGTAAAAAATAATTTTGTTTATGAATGACTAAAAAGAAAAGCATGGGTCATGCTTTTCTTTTTAGTCATGTATAAACAAACTTATTTTTTACTTTTTAGAACGAATTGTTTAATAAAAGAATGTCTTTAAGATTTTAGAGAAAGTTCATTAGTTCCTCAATTTTCCTGTCAGAGGGAGCCAATACCAGCTGTGCCGTACCGAATTTCTTCGCCCTGTCACTTTTCTACCCCCCACCTCTTCGTCTACTCAAGTGCATGAACGAAAAAGTCTTCATGCCTCAGGCCTCATGCAATGTTAGTGGATGTATTGTGTCCGGCCTTTCTTCCTTTTCTTTCTCAGCCCGGCACTTTTCGTTTGCACCCACCCCGTGGTCCACAAAGCCGCACTCAGCAGGAGGAAGGGTCGAAGTTTATATGCTATATTTATACCTACCTATAATTATGAACGCTCTCCTCTTGTACTGTATATGTACGAAAAGACGTCGGAAATACTGAATATTTATTTTCCATCTCCTTCCCAAAAGAATTAAAAGAACAAGTGAAAATCTCTTCTGGTGTAAACATGTCGAAATCTTTCAGAGAAAAAAAGCAAGGAATATTTTTCTTCAGAGGGTGACAAACCCCTACCTTTCCTCCCTCTCTTCCAAATCCAACATCATCTGTGAAGTGAAAGTCAGTCAGTCTTTCACTCAAGATGGGTAAACGAAAGAAACAATATTGGAAGCGGTATCGAAAAAATCCTTATTCGCGAAATAGAAGGGTTTTGGTAAAAAGGAATAAAGAAATAAAGCTTGAGAATCAGATATTACAGGTGGAAAATGAAATAGCTGACCCTAGTGTGGAAGAAACTCTGAATATTGAAACTCCGTTACAAACAGAGATGGACAATAATCAATCTCAAGTTAAATCTATTACGGGGAGAAGGTTAATTTTTGTTGGAAAGTTTTTTTTTTTTCAGAATTTGAATCCATTGTAAGGAAGCATCAACATGTATGTACAATGGGGAAATTAGTTGTTTGCAAAGAGACGAGAGACGGTCTTCTTAGCACGTTTTATTTTAAATGTCATCCATGTAATCGTGAATGCAAGATTTCTTCAGATGATTCTGGAGACAGACTAAGTGTAAACAAATCGGCAGTTTGGGGATTCACAGCCATTGGGACAGGTTATTCTCAAATGCTGGAACAGTTTAGTGTTTTGGATATACCAATAATGTCGGACAAGAAATAGGCTAATTTGGAAGAAGAACTTGGCAAGGCAGGTGAACTTTATTTCTATTAGGCTATATATACTAAGCTTGTGTGTAAAGATACGTATAAGAAAACAGGAACGTAGATACGGGGGTCCAGACCCCCTCCAAAGTTCATATTTCTTTTAGTTAGTATCATACTCGTATGTATTGTACATTTCACACCTAGACAGACGTCGGACCCCTTCCCGAAGGTGCTGCACCCCCTGAAACCAAATTTTAGATAGGCCTACGTGCCTGCAAGAAAGTATTTAATTTTCTTTAGGCAACTTTGGCTTGGGTAGGGACATATGCAGAGGAGAAGGGAGTCCGGATCCCTTGAAATTAAATTTTCTTTAAAAAATTGTATGCGTTTTACGTGAATTTTATACCCAGACAGACCTCAAACCCCGTTCGAATGCGCTGGACTCCCCCCGAAACCAACTTCTAGGTACGTGCCTGGCTCAGGCTGAAATGATGCGAGAATTGGTGGAATGAAGTGGGAAGAAACGGGATAACCCCAAGAAAACCAACGTAAATGGTGATTGTCCACCAACATAGCATGAACTGGGATAGAATCGAACCGAAGACCCAAAGAAAGTACGTATTGTGTGCGAGTCAGCATGTCACGAATTACAAGGCAGCAAGCGTAACTAGTGATCCTGTTGGGATAGTGGATACATATTTAGAGAACTACAAAAAACTGAACACTAGAATGCCGTTTTTCTTATGCAAAACCAAATCCTCATACCTAAAGTTGTATCATTATAGGGTTGCCATTCGTCCCGGAAAATCCGGGACCGTCACGGAATCGAGATCTGCGTCCCGAAAATATTTCTCGGGACGCTTAAATGTCCCGGATTTCAGCGAAGAAGAAAGAAAGGGAATATTATAGTTTGCTTTTTTCACAGAATTAAGTATATAATTATTCTCTTCAACTTCTGAGAATGGCAATTCAAAAGTTGAAAAAAAAACTTGAATACATAAAACATGGATTTAATTAAGTTCACGATTTAACTACTTTGACATTGAACCAAAGGTTTTACTGCTCAATCTTATTGTTATCTGCACCGAGGTGCCGTAGCTCAGTGGTAAAGTGTAGGCGTTGCATTCGGGAGGTCCTGGGATCGATCTCAGCGACCGACCATCCTGACTGAGGTTTTTCCTGTAACACCAGGCAAATGCCAGGATGGTACCTACAAAATAAGCCCTGGCCGTCAACCTTCCACAATCCTTTTCCCTACCCTATCACGGCCTGAGCCTCAGATGCCTAAAGGCCTTAAAATAAATTCAAATTCATACTACGTGCACCGTTCCAGAACTTTCTTCTCCAGAACTGTCTTTGATGTTCACGCGAGAATAATACACCACAAAGGAAGATGTTGCAATTATACTGTATTTTGCTGTATGACTTTCGTACATTTTCCTAAATAAGGAGCGAGCTTTAGCTACCTTACACAGGAATTTTGTACTGAGTACGTGTTGCAACACCTTTTGCCTTCAATATGATATATTTTATAGTCACGACATACTTGAAAGAAATATCAACAAAATGTTAAGAATCAGTACAAGCAAATATCACTTTTTTTTTTTACTTTACCAAGATGTTGATTTCTTGCACAAATATAGTTTCTTATAAATAATAATAAACCTTTTTGGCTCTCCTAGAAAATTTGAATTTAAAAATTCAATTTCGAGCATTTGTTAGTGTTACTACACCCATACTCTGATAAAAATGTTATTATTAATTTTACTCCATAATACTTTAGTTAATATTTCGCTTAGGATTTCATTTATACTGCATGAAATAATAATTATTTACATTGGTTTACTTTTTAGATTATCCACTGCAAGTATCAGTCTACAGGTAAATCAAGGAATATCAGTGGAAATCAGTGAAGCCCGTTTAGGCAGGAATAAAAAAAAATAATAGATTACCGCGCTCACTTTCTGTGCATGTTGTCACGGGTTCAATTCCCGCTGAAGCCCAATGAACGAAGTGCTTCGGAGCAGGGCCTGAAATGGAAATATTCAAGAAAAGGAACTTTTTACCTTTGTTATGCTATTGTCCTTCTCTGGTCTATGATTACCATATTGACGAGACGGAAGAGGAAAGTTCCAGATATTCACGAACTAGAACGGCGTTCGGGTCTGCTCCTGTCCATTTCGAGCCCTGGTTCGGAGCCAATTTTACCAAAATCTGTAGGCCCCATCCTTAGAAGCTCACAGTCCGTTAAGGACGATAACAATTGAATCCAATTCAGGATCTGAAAAATATGACTTCGTAACACAAATCATTATCATCATCAGTGTTTTGCCAAAAGCAACAGGTCTTTCAGGAGACGCAAGCTAAGCCTTCGCTATTCATTGCCATCTTGTGCTTTACTTTTTATCAGAGCATATAATTTATCTTCCTGCTGTCAAGGAGTTTTATTCTTCCTATTTTCTCAAGAATCCTTCAGTATACAATCTCTGCGCAATCTATGTCCTAACCAGTTTCTTCTTTATTGTCTCCGGTATTGTTCATCTCTTGCCTACTCTCTTCAGCAATTTAGATCTACTGTGTCCAGCTATATTTTCCCTTCTTCTCCATGTCCGCATTTCAAAGTCTTCCAATTTTCTCTCTTCCTTTTTTCGTAAAATCCACGTTTCTTCTCAAAACAACACAGTCACATCAGCCAAATGCCAGGATAGTACCTACTAACTAAACTGTGGCCGACTACCAGAGCTGAAACGGATCACCGGGTGAAGTTTTGGACCGGGCTGTGATCCGGTTTTAACTCTGGCCCAAAGGCCACAAAAAATGTAATTCAATTCCATACAACACAATACTTCACACCAGTGCCGTAGTGAGGGTGAGGTGAGTAAGGCACCTGCCTCAGGTGCCGAAACTGAGGGGGTGGGGGAAAATCGGGGGCGTCGAAAACTATTATATAAAAGAAAATGCTCCAAATGTACTAAGGGTGAAATAAAAATTTGGCAGATTAAAAAAATAAACGTTCGTTTTCTTTTTAACGCACAGACAATTTGAGTTTTTATAATATTTTTTTCGCAAAATTTATTAAAATATCAGAAGTGGCATGCGCATTATTACGGATATTTGTTCAATTCCTATACAATATATTAAAATTAAAGTAAATAAGATTCCAATAAAAACGGGCGAAGGGCCACGACATTTTATACATGCCTCGGGCACGGACATACCTCACAATCGCTCTGTCTCATACTCAGTCTCTTCCTACACTCTCTCACTCTTTGTTCATGGATCTGCAGACGAGGTTCTTAGTTCAACTAAATTATTACTAAATACTAATAGGAAACAATCAGTCACCAACCTTCCGTCTAGAAAAGGCTGAGTGAGTACCAGATGTCTGACCAGCTTGAAAAGAAGCAGGAAGAAGTCGAGGGACTACAGACGAGCTGGGCTACCTTTGAGTTTTCTTTCTCTTCGAAAGTCATAAATCACATTTCGGCGCGGTTCGTGTCGGTCCGGTATAAATTATATATTTAAATATCTCTTTAATGGTAAATAATATGTTGAAAGCATGTTTTAGATATGATAAAGTAACATGTTATTTATCACGGTACAAAATATCAAATTCGTAGCTGTAGTGGATGAAAAGATTAAAGCTAAATAGAATTGTTATGGGATTTTCCATGTAAAACTCAACTGCTTTTTGCGAATAAACATACATGTACGTACATTTGCAATTTATAACGCATGCAATTGAGATTTGGCGAAGTGGATGTATGAGTAATGTAGAGCGAAGAACAGCAATTCATATGAATATTTGCAAATTAATATATGTTTATTAGTTTTTGTTTCCAAAGCTAAATACGCCTTATGGAAATTTAACATTGAATAATGAAAGGACGAGGGGCCTTAAAAAGATATTTTTATTATCTTTTTATGTTTATAAGGAAAGAGACAGTAGTGAGTAACTGTGCAGGTTTGATTATCATTTCTTATTCGGTGCTTGAATTTTTTGTCGGGGAGCCAGGAGGAGCCTCCCACCTTCTTCTCCATAATCCATCGAGACCATTCCATTCTTAAGGGTCTAAATAAAATTTATAGCAATGTCCCGAAAAAGAAAACTGGTTTCAGACCATAATGGGGGTCAATTTTGGTCAAAAACTGGTTAGAAGAATATTTTTCACAATTATATTCTAAGAGCCCCAACGTACACTTCGTTATCCTTCGTGACCAATGTTATATTATTCCGTATGGTATAAATAAAATTTAGAGTAATGTTTTCAAAAAAGAAAACTTCACTTTAAACCAAAATGGCGGTTATTTCTGATCGAAAATTAGTCAAAGACGATTTTCTTTAAAAAAAAAAAAAAGAAAACACTGGAGTTGAAAGAAAATATTTAAACGCACTTGAACTTCAAAATTGGCACAGTGTCTTCACCTAAAGTGAAGACGGTAGTTATACGATAAAAGCCCCCCAAATTTGGGAACCTGGAAAAAAAATTATAAAGTAGATTGTGTGGGGATCAATGAAAGGATTTTTCCTGCCGAATATAAATTTGAATTATATTCTTCAGAAAAATTAAGGATACGAAATTTATAGCAAAGTTTTCACAAAAATGAAACTGCGTAATACTTATAACCAACACTGCGAGCCTTTTCAATCAGAAATGGATCAAAAACTCTTGTTTAAAGAAAGAGAGTTTATGTTAATGAAAATTGCCCTTAAGTTGTAGGAAAAAAATAAAACTAACTAAACTTCAAAACTGACACCGTGTTACTCGTTTTTGGCCCAAAAAATGGCAATTTACGATAACGCTCCTAAAAATTGGGAACTTTAGGCCTGGCAAACGAAACTTGAAAGATGAAGTTTATGAGTAGGTCATAAGGGGTATCAAATGAGTGGATTTTCGACAGAATATAAATATGAATTACTTTATTTAGAAAAATATTTTAGAAATTCCAAATTTATAGCAAAAATAAAACTGCCTAGAAAGAAAAATGATAACGCCATTGTTTATTGTTATTTTAGAAGTTTGATTTTAGTATAAATTGGAATCCCCAAAACCCCTTTCTGAAATCATATTCGTATTTAGTTGGAAAAATCCTTTCATTTCATGCCCCATAATATGACACACTTAAGAAAATCTTTATTTTCAGGACTCCATTTTCTGGTCTTCAGTTCCTCCATTTTGAGGCATGGTTATAATATAACTACCATTTTCTTAGGCCAAAATAAGTAAAGAAATGCCTGTTTTTAAGTCAGATTTTTAATTTTTTATCTTCACGTGAAGGTTTCCTTTCCTCTTTAGAAAAGGAAAAGTCCAGAAAGATCTTTGACCAATTTTGAACCAAAATGAACATCATTTTAGTTTTTAAGCAGTAGAATATTTGCTATCTCTAAAATCACTTTCTGAAAAAAATAAACTTCCTTTCATTTGATATTTCATGCAACCTATCTTATAAGCTTCCATTTTTCTGTTCTTTATGTTCCGGCGTTCAGACTCCCAATTTTGAGGGGCTTTTATTATATAATTGTAAGGCTTACTGTTAGAAGCAAAACCTGCAATCTCCATTTTTTGGGAAACCGAGATTTTGATGGAATTGTATACAATAAAGTGTCTAATAAAGTTTAATGAAGGTAAAGCCCGTTAATTAATGTTCAGTAATTCTTTGTGAATTTTGTAGTTTCTTGCGTAGGAACCACAGAAAAAAAAATAGCCATATACTATTATATTTACCACCATAAAGTTTCCTTTGGTTCTCCTGTAAAAATTTTTGGAGCGGAGATGGCAGCTTTTGCTTCTAAGCCTCACAATTACCATTTCTGTAGATCAAAGTAATAACTCAGTGCCGATTTTGAAGTGAATTTTTAAATATTTTTATTTAAAGTCAAGTACTTTTTCAAATCAGAAGCAAAATAAAATACGTCTTTGGCAAATTTTCCACCACAAATGGCCGCCATTTTAATAAAAACTCAGTTTTATTTTATTGGAAACATTGCTATAAATTTTATTTATACCATTGAAAATAATATAAAATTGGTCCCGAAAGATCAGGCAGTGTGCGTGGGGCTCATTGAAATATATTGCAAAAAATAGGCTTTTGATCAATTTTCTATCTAAAGTGGACGCCATTATGGTCTAAAACGAGCTTTCCTTTTTGGGAACATCGCTATAAATTTTATTTAGATCCTAAAGAATAAGAAAAAATTGTTCCGATGGATCAGGAGGGTGCACGTGAGGTCCACCTGGCTCCCTTACAATTTATGTCAGGTGGTAGAACTTATTAAGTACTCTGCTTCTTTGCTGTTCGTTTTTCGTCTCATTATCAATGGGGTGCACAACAAGAAAAAATGACTTAATCTGGACACACTTTATCAATCCTTCCAAAAATAATGAAACGGTAAAAGCCAAATACAGATTGTGTAAAAAGGATATTGCAGACTTTGCTGCCCGAATGGAAGAACATTTCAAAAAGTATAATTCAAATCCCGGTCAGGCCACTGAGGAATTTTTATTCAGTGCTCTGACGCTTTGAGGTATACTCAGCCTTTTATCAAATTGAGTACCACAGTGTCCTTCGTATTCTTGGGCACTTGGGGAGCTAAAGGCAGCCAAGCGTGAGACTGACCACCCCACCTCACTTCGTGCCGCTGGTCGAGAATATGTGGAGCGTTACTTGCACATCCCTGATGCACCGTTCACGGCGCGTGCGCATTGCACCTTTACCTATTATATAATAAATAGCTTTGTCGTTGCATTTTAATAAATTAATCATATTTAATCAAATTTGGTAAAATAGAACCTACAATTTCTAGTAAATGCTTATGAATGGACCGAAAGCGCGATTGAAACGTTATAGAGGCTACTGCAGAAGGAGTACCTATCATAACTCCTATCAATATTTATTTTTAAGAAAATGTTTAAAACGTTTTAAACACGTTTCTTGCAGTCTTCAAAAAACGTGTTTAAAACAACAAAAAATATGTTTTAAACATATGTTTAGTTCTTTAAAAAACAATTGTTTTTATTTTATTTCAAGCATGAGCTTGAGACGTATGTCATCTTTGGTTTGGAGCTCAGCTTACTTGTTTCTTCTCTGCTCGCAACTAATTAATTACGTTCTCTCAATGTCCATAAATTTCAGAAGTACTATCACTTTACAGACTAATCTATTTCTTACCATGCAGTGTATTTTACAGTCATGTTCGTTAAAATCATGGCTCTATAAACATTATCTAGTTGACACTCTCTTTCGTCATGCCAACCGCGAATTCAGACAAACTTAATCTGGCATTTTTATTTTGGATACAATCTCCGCGCTATACATTGTTTTAGAGTCGTTGCAGAAATCAGCGATTCTATCAGAGAGGCAAGTGATAGTGGTTCTAGCGTTGGGATTCCGAGTTTCTTTATTCCATTTCTACTTATGAAAATTCATCATTCTATTTCAAAACTGAAAAATTTGTTTACAAAACAAAAATCATTCATTTAGGGATTGGGATATCATCTTCTTGGATTATGCTTTCCCGAATGGTATAGAAGATTGAAAGAGTGAAGATTTAATGTTAAAAGAAATAGGAAGTGTAAGAAAGAAGTAAACCAAGTTTGCGTGATTCATGTCTTATGAAAATCAGCTAATCGAGGCTAAGATATTACGTGATGGATTTCTTTGCGTGTAAAATACTCATCTTGCTTTTTCTGTTACTCTGTTACTCCTTAAACGGAAGGCTTGTTTGAATTTAGTACATAGTAAATGCGGGCCAGGGCAATGACACCGTATGTCCTTTTATGAACTAAACTTAGAAAAACGGCAACGAAAAACAATATTGTTTGAGATAAATTAAACTCTTACCTTTCTCCATGTACTAAAATGATTTTTCGATCACTCAACAAAAATATGCTAGACACTTAAGAACTACTGTCATTTGTGTACTTGTTGAGCGAGACACTTTTGTACGCACAATGTGTTTTATTCATTGTCACGCTGTCAGAAATTGAACACAGCGCACGCTCTGTTTCTATGGTGACTAGCAAATGTAAACAACGTATTTTCCTTTGTCATGCCTCCCGTCATTCTCATGGTTATAGGCACAACCAGTTACTAAATTGATCGGTGCAAATCACCCTAGAGTGAACATAAATGTATTACGTTCAATTGAGCAACGTTTTAAGGATAATTAACACAACTAGTTACGTAGAAGACAGTTCGGAAAATCGTGAACTGAAACTTCTCTATCACAAAACTAATCCATCTAATACCTTAGAAAAATATATAAATCACCTAAAAGTATTTTAAAACCCACTTTTGAAGTCTCTCATTTAAAATTAAAATAAACACAAGAGCAACGTTATAAAAGTAATTGCGTATAGTAGGAAAAGCCGCAACTAAGATTTTATTTCAGAAGGGGTCAAAATCATTAGTAAGGAATCTCATATACAGTGGCGCAACCAGAGGGAAGTTAGGGGGGCATTGCCCCCCAACTCTGGTCAGACATCAATTTTGCGGGGGGCAAATATAGGCTAAATGTTACTTCTGAGCCTCACCATTTAACGCTAAAACAGCTTTGAATTTTCGTTATACATGTTTTCATTCATATAAAGTTGTAAACAATTGTTTTAGTAATTATATATCCGGGACAGGACCGGCAAACCGGAACTATCGCCCCAAAAGACTTCTGCCACTAACTGGGAGGAGACCCCTTAATTTCTCTTGCTAAGGCTTAAGAGAACCGACCGGGGTAGACGCCTAATGTCGAATACACACGTTCACATCGCGGGACCTTTTAAGCCCGTTTTCATAGTTAAGTACTCAAGCTGGAGCTTGTGAACTACTTCGCCAAGTCAGTGGTAATCGTCTCAAGTGAGACACTGTTTCATAGTGGTTACTTCAAATTTATTTTGCCAAGCATTATCTTCGCGAAGCAACGTCAGTGCTTCTTGGTGAAGGATATTGCTTGAAGTCACAGAAAGTTAATGATTCTTACCAGCGCTGCCAACTGCACCATATTCACGCGCGACTATAAATTAAATTAATTTATTTGTTTACCAGAACTATATATAATTAAGCCGAAATGTTTCTCATCTGAAATAAATTGTAAGAATAATTGCATTTTAAATAATTTTGTCGAAAAATCTTCAAAAACTATAAACAATAGTCGGTCATCAAGGACTAAAATAAAATTTCCAAATTTACACCCTCTAGCTAACATCCACTTTATATTGCTCGCAAGAAATGTAAAATTAACGGGACAAATTTAACATTTTGGACGTTTGTAAGTGTTGTAATGCAAAATATAGCATTACTTTAGCTTACGTTGAGCGTGATTTCTCCGAACGAAGTAAGTCACAGGTTCATGAATCGGAATTATAGTAATGTTCCATATAACCATTGAGACATATGCGCGAACAAAATTCCGAACGAAATAAATCACAGGTTCATTTAAAAATCGGAGTCATGGTAATGCTACGTCATAGTGATATGTTTATTTCCATATCGCCATTGATATTTTGCTACAAAAATCACGGACAGTGTGTCGAGTGAGCGATGGTGAACGGAGACTGGTTAGAAAAGGCAGGTTAGATGTGTCTTGTTATACGCAATGCGCATCACTTTTAACAGACATTATCTATGGCTACTCCATTTATGGTTCCAAATGGAACGCCCGATGCATACTAAATAGACGCCTAATATCTGCCTTACATACAAGTTTGCGTTGCTTGTTTTGCGTGAGACTTGGGTGAATAGCCAATTGAAACAGGTGTCACACCTTACAATAAATCACGCGTTTCAATTGGTTACTCACCCAAATCGCAAGCAAGTTTGCATGTAAGGCAGCCTAAGAGTGAAAGAACGAAAGGTCCTAGAGACTATTTAGCTTCTTGCTCTTTGAGGTAAACACATGCAGTGCGTTTTAAGCCCCATGTACATCGCGTTTAATAAAGATATCCAACCTGACTTTAACCTTCTCCACTAGTTCGAGATCCGTATTTTTGTGGTAAATACTGATATGTGCTATTCATAACACGAAGTGTCGCCATAAGTATTCCTCCGCACCATCATGCTTATTAGGGCTATGCGTTACTCAACTATATTGTGTATTTTACCAAACGATAGTGAAATAGCTTTTTATAACACTTTGAGCGCTGGTTGACGATATGTAAAGATGCATGTGATAATTATTTGCAAGGGAATGAAAGGAATAGAGCGTACCTATGACTGAATTGGTAGCAGAAACTGCGAGCTATGAAGTGAAGTTTATCCACCTTTTTATATTAAGAAGCATTTTCGACCTGAGCTGATGGTGGTTGAGATCCAAACAAGATGTCTACAAGCTAGTCAATCTACACTATGGGATATGGTGCAGTTTATGGTAGCCAATTGTTGCTATGGTATGGAAAATCAATATGCTCCATTGTACATAGCTAGCCCTATAATGCTTTCCTACACCCGTAAGTGCATCTCGTAAATTTTAGTCTAGAATTAGGATACATATCACTTTAGATCAGCCATATGCCAAATTTTCATAATTTAAAAAAATATGTACTTGATTTGATCAACTCATACGAATGGTACCATGCGGAGGAATACTAATGTCCTCATTGCGTGTTCTGGATTCTACGTATTTCGAAACACAATTCACGGGTATCGAGGGAGCTCATTTAAGACGTTTGGTAATATAACGTGCGTGACAACTTCTTTTGTGAACCGGTACCTCCTTCTGAATTCTCCTTCATTCCACTAATCAAACAGGTCCAGAAAATCCCTAACGTAACGCTTTGGTAGGTGATAATTATCATTTTCCTCATACAATTCCATCCAACGGTATCGGTTTAATGCCCAATCATCCATTTTTCTGTTATATTTGATAGCAACTCAAGACTGCCATCTGCCTTCCTTGGCCAAATCGTAAAAATTACTGCTTTCCTTTACTCAGCCAAGTCTTGGAATCTTCTATGAAACAAGCACGCACAAGCAGTGGCTTGAGATATGTCTCTGAAACTGAAATCATTTACCAAGGAAGTCGGAAAAAACGCTACTTGTCTTGGCCAAGTTATTCCTCGAAGGTTGTGCTCGAAGGTACTATGAAACGAATTTTAACTTAAGTCGAGCCAATTTACTCAAGCACTTGCTCAAAAAATGTCTATGAAAACGGGCCTAAGTACCCAAGCAACTGCTTGGCGCACGAACATGGATGGGCTGCTCACCAACCCGCATTAGCTGACAGCATGGTGAGTCAAATGTCTGCACCCCTCCTTTCTTTACACATGATGGTACAAGTAAGGAAACAGCCTCTTTGGCCCTCATTGACGGAGGACGGAATGCAGCTGGCAACGGCAACGGTCAGTCCTGCAGGAAATCAGAGGGTTAAAATGCCCGGGACTGGACTGTAGACTGCCAGTACACCGACGCTGCAACTCGAACGAACCTATACATGTCGAGTCTCGACTGTCAGTCACTTGCACGAGAGGACAAATTAGAAGAATTGCAGAATGAACTTATGAGGATTAAGTGGGACATCATTGGACTATCAGAAGTGTGGAGGAAGAATGAAGAACATTTGGAACTACCGTCAGGGGACACGTTCTACTTCAAAGGAACAGAAAATGGAAACTGAAGAAAATGGAAACCGACAGGCGTTGGCTTTATAATTATTAAGGACCTGAAGTCACGGATCACAGAAATTGAAGGAATTTCAGATAGAATCGCACGGGTAATAATAAAGATAAACAAGAGATACAGTATGGAAATTATATAGGTGTATTTTCCAACAACCTCACACCCGGAGAAGGAAGTCGAAGACCTATACGAGGAGATACAGAAGATTTTGGATAGTAGCAAATCGCATTACAAAATTGTAATGGGAGACTTCAATGCGAAAGTAGGAACCAAGTAGAGCAGTGACACGAAAGTGGGAAACTTTGGATTTGGCAAAAAGAAACCAAGGGAGGAGAGAAGTTAGTGGAATTCTCAGAAGCCAACAGACTCTTTGTTTCCAACATATTTTCCAAGAAACCGACCCAGAGGAAGTGGACTTGGAAAGGCCCAAATGGGGCTAGAAACGAAATAGACTACGTTTTATCGAATAACAAGTACATTCTGCAAGACGTGTCTGTTCTGAACAGTTTCAAAGTCTCGAGTGATCATAGAATGGTGAGATGTAAGCTGAAACTAAATACTAGACTTGAGAGAAAGAAGCTTATCAGAGGAAAACCGCCAGTTTTAGATCTGGAAAATCTAGGAAAACACAGACAGACATTCGAGATAGAACTAAGCAACAGATTCAGCGCCTTGGAAGAGTTAAAGGCTGAAGTCATCGATAGCAGAAATAAATACTAACTGAGATAATATGAGACACAGCCAAGGAAATAGCAGGCAAGAGAAAGAAAAAAAGAAAGTAAAATCTCAGAAGAAACTAAACTCTTAATGAAGAAAAGAAGGAAAACGAAAGAAGAGGAAAATTGCATAAAGAGGATTGAGTACATACAACTAATAAAACTGTAAGGAAGAAAATAAGAGAGGATGTACGAAGATATAACGAAAATTTTGTTAGAAATACAATCGAGGAATACAAGAGCCTGAACAAAGCCAAGCAACAGCTCATGATAGGGGAAAAGCAAATAACTGCAGTTAAAGAGACCAGAAACGAAGAAATTATAAAAATGTTTCAAAATTTCTACACAGAATTGCACTACTCCAAAGAAGAGCTAGGAAATGAAGACTCAGAAGAAAATGATGTAGATGTCCCAGATGAAAGAAGCGGATAAAGTACTTCGAGAGATGAAGAACGGAAAGTCGCCAGGAGATGGACTCACAGCAGAGATGTTTAAATGGGGAGGTGAAAACATGAAAGAGGAACTTGCGAAATTATTCTCAATGTGCCTGAGGAAGAGAGAAATACTCAGAAGTTGGAATAATGCTGTTATAATTTTGTTGTACA
Source organism: Lepisma saccharinum (assembly GCA_022664845.1). Classification (NCBI taxonomy): domain Eukaryota; kingdom Metazoa; phylum Arthropoda; class Insecta; order Zygentoma; family Lepismatidae; genus Lepisma; species Lepisma saccharinum. The sequence goes on along the minus strand of JAGDQP010005023.1, from coordinate 40,253 downwards.
AGAAAGGGAACAAAGGACGCGTCGAAAACTTCAGACCAATTAGTTTACTGTCAGTTCTATACAAAATGTTCACCAAAGTTATTTTGAATCGTATTGAACGGGACTTGGATTTTAACCAGTGAAGGGAACAAGCCGGATTTCGTAGTGGATTTTGCACAATGGACTACATACAAACACTGAATGAAGTTATGGAAAGGACTAATGAATAAGAACCTCCACTATGTTTGGGATTCATAGATTTCGAAAAAGCTTTCGATTCGGTCTCCTTGTAAGCAGTACTTAAATCACTTGAACATCAAGGCATCGAAAATGCGTAAATCAAGCTACTGCGAAACATTTATTCGACTGCCACATCTGTCATTAGACTACATCAAGAAAGTGAAAAATTTTAAGTTGGAAAGGGGGTAAGGCAAGTAGATTCAATTTCTCCAAAACTGTTTTGTGCGGTCCTGGAGAGAGTGTTCCAAAATTTAAATTGGGATGAAATTTAAATTAAAATTAATTGCAAATATCTTCATCAGCTACAGTTCGCTGATGATATAGTCCTGTTTGCTTCAAATGAGGAAGAACTACAAACCAGAATAAAAGAACTGAGTAATGAGAGTTCGAAAATAGGCCTTAAAAGGAATTTAAGTAAAACAAAGGTCATATACAATCAATATGCTGCAAAAAGGGAAATAAAGATTAGCGGAGAGACAATAGGCATAGTTGATGAGTATGTTTACCTAGGTCAGCTCAAAACATCGAATGCCAAGTTGACTGATGAAATAAATAGAAAATGTAAAATGGCGTGGAGTTCGTTTGGAAGACTACACTTTATTTTCAAAAGCAAACTACCAATGTGTCTGAAGCGTAAAGTTTATAATCAATGTGTCTACCTGTGATGATGTACGGCTGTGAAACTTGGACATTGAATGCGCAAACGACTCAAAAATTGAGAGTCACACAAAGAGCAGTGGAGAGATGCATGCTAGGAATAACCAGGACGGACAGGAATACAAATGAATGGATCCGCGCACAAACAAAGGTAGAGGGTATAATCAAGACTGCGAAGAAGCTGAAGTGGAAATGGGCCGGTCACATAGCTAGACGAACAGATGGAAGGTGGACGACAAATGTACTACATTGGATTCCTAGAGAAAAGAAACGACCAAGACGACATCCGAATGCAAAATGGGTAGATGAAATCAAGCGTTTTTCAGGAGCTACATGGATGAGGATATCAGCAGACCGAGATATGTGGAAAGAAAAGGTGGAGGCCTTAATCCAGCAGTGGATAGAAAACGGCTGAATATGATGATGATAGTTGAAACTGTTTGAAGAAAGTGTATTTTTTCAACCAATGATTATTTGTGTCTCATTTTTTTAAGTTATGCGGTTTCTTTGATTCCTTATAGCATTGTTAAGCACAAGGAAGCCAAAGAAAAAAAATAGACTACTGTTAAAAAAGAAGAATATACATATTGATTTTTTAAAATGTTTTATTATTCTCACTAATACAGAGACGAAAAAGCAAAATAGCTCAATCGTTCACATTTAATCCACTAGCGTAAACTTATTTTGATTGTAGCGCATAAACTTCTGCCAATCTGCGTGGAACAGTGGGTAGTAATTAACTGCCTGGCAATATGTTTAGTCTTCATTCAAGTTCTCAACATTTCTTATTTTGATTTGAGTGAGTTTTTAGTTTAGACGGTGATGAAGCGATAACAAACATTGTTTGAGCTATTAAAAGAAAGAAAGATGAAGAAAGATCAGAGTTGCAGACCGAAACGATGGAAACAAGTCAGTACTTGCTCAATTTGTATAACTACCAATCAAATGTGTATCTAGTCCAGTGGATACTATCCATGAACGCCCGCAATGACAAAGAGGGAGGGGGGCATTCATTGTCTTTCCCCACTTGGATTTTTGAAATCGTAAAATTGTATAGACTGTTACCAGGTACAGCGCCAGGAGGGAACGTGCCCCCTAAATTTTCCCTCGGTTCCCTTCCCTTTTTGTGTCCCTCACAAATTGTAGATGACATGTAATATTTTGTATTATTATTACACAGTTTGTATTATGTTTGAATTGTCCCCAACCAAATCTTGTGCCCCTCCTATGCCCCCGCCCCAACTGTGGAAAATTAGCGCGGTTCCTGCTCACACAAGTGTTTTTGTAACATTTCAATTTTTCATGTTGTTGTCGATACTTTTGTTTTCCAATTATAATTCTTTATTCTTTTACAAGGGTTACAAGAATTTTTAGATTGTGCATCTTTTGTCCCCTCTCCTGAAAAAAAAACCTGTGGTCGTGCTAGTGGCGTTGTGGATAGTTCGTGCCCCTTCCCCTCGCAAAAGCAGAATATGAGGCGTCCGCAATATCAGAATAAGAGACCCCTGCCCAATCTTAGCACATTGACCTGGGAGGAAATGGAGCCCCCAAAATGGATGCCCGCCCACACTGCGGGGTCTATCATTACGCCCCTTGGTTGTGAATGTGTATTCCTGATAATGTTCTGTATATGATATGTTTGTCACATCACTAGCTTAAAACAATCGGGTTAAACAAAGTTTAATTCACAGACCAAAGAGTCTAGCTTAAAACTTCAGTTATGGAAATTTACTTGACCCACGTCTCCTGACCCACTCCATCTCTGGTCAAGAGTCGTGGGTCAAATAAGTTTTCTTAAGTGACATTCTAAGCTAGAACCTGTGGTCCCTGGATGGAGAAGGAAATGGGATATCTAAGCCCTGAGGTTATTTGTCATGGGCCAACAGAGGCTTCCAGTGGGATGAGGGCCGAATTAGTTATGGTGGGTCGTGGGTCATAGTCAATAGTTATGGTGGATGCTGAAAGATTGAATTCAGTAGTTCATGAGTTAAGAAAGCTTTAGTAGGTAAGTGGGTCACGGCGGGTAGTGTGTCACTTATTCTTAGACCCACGCCATCTCTGGTATAATGAGCGGCGTTTAAAGGAGAAAGGGAACAATTTCCCTCCATATGTTTTTTCTTTGGAAATATGAAATTCTTGGGGTGTGTTTGTGGTTCATTGATGTCTATAACCTCTAATATGATCATTCGCCTCCACTGCCTTGTACCTCCTCCTAAAAAAAATACTTTCTACTTTTATTCTGATACATCGTTATTTCTACGCTTAAATAATTATTTTATAACAGGAGCAGCTTCAAATTTCTCCTTTTCTTAGAAACAATTTCAAGAGTCTTTGACGACTATTTGCTTCTTTCATCGCTCGCCGCAATAGCAATTTCTTTTGGTTCGGTGATACAGCAATGTTAAGCAAAAGCATTTCATAATGAAAAAAAAAATGTGTAGAAAGAAGGCATTTCTTTCACAGATATATATATATATATATATATATATATATACATATATATATATATATATATATTTAAATCTTCGCCAAATGCTAGTTACACAACTACTAACACACCTTTAAATTTACACCACTAGAGGATGGAATTGTTCAGTGTAGAAGTTAGTTAAGCAAGAAGGAACAATAGCCCAGAGGCGGAGCCAGAGGGGATCACTTCCCCCCCAACAGATTTTTTTTTTCAAAAGTAAAATAAAACTCATCCGAGAGTTGGAGCTCTTGGCATTTTCAACTTTGTGCGCCGCCTTCCTCCCATACACACACATACACAAATGTTGAGCCTAGATGCGCTCTTGCAATAGCGAATAGATAGTGTGTTCTCGTTTATTTTTCCAGAAATCATATATTGTTTGCATTTGTTACTGTTTGTGTGCGCTGTATATGAGAGAGAACATTTTGACGAATGATGAAGCGGCAACAAACTATATTCGAAGTGTCAAAACATAGGGTAAAAGAAAAAATGACGAAGATTTCAATCGAGCTTGTGACTGAGAAATTGTCCAAGAAGACTAACAAGTCAATTAATTCTATGGATAAGTAATAGATCAATTCATAGCCCCTTATCTTGTAACATGTCCATTGGCATCGAGTGGGTGCTACACTGTAAAGAAATTGGTGGCGAAAAGATTGCTACCGACTGTAGTAAATTTTCCTACGAAATTTTTTACTGTGTAGAACTTGGGAGATGGCTAAGGGGGAAAAATTTTACCATTATAGATTAAGTATTAAAAGTACAGTATATAGTGCGACGGTAAGAACTGGGAGGCAATTGCCCTCCACCCCTACCCCTTAATCATCGCCAGTGGTCAATATATAATTAGATCTAGTATATTTTAGGACAGGTTAAATGCAATGATTAAAACATGGCTTACAGTTTTAGTTCTTTAAAAAAATCTCCCTGGCACGAAGCTCCGAAGGGCTGAAGTCAAACAGCTGGCCCACAGTGGTCCAGTACCCTTCGAAACAACGACATTTTTTTTTTTTTTTTTAAGTTAAGAAGAAAATGCTATATTCTGGTTACAAATTTTCTTTATGTAGCTTTCTATTTGCGAGGATACTTGTATATTTTCCTTCATATGTTTCTTTATTAAAAAATAATTGACTGGCAAATATCTTTCTTTCTTGATGGGGTAACTATTCGAACCTAACGATGATAAAACTCATGTTCGTTGGATTAAAAAATATTTCCATTTACACCTAACTTATTTACATCTAACGTTAATGCTTAATTGAGTAAAGTTCATTTCGTGCTTACACATTTGTTCATATATATACAGGCGCAGATCCAAGGGGGTTAGACGGCTATCGCCTCCTTTGATTACCAAATTTCCACTGGATAAAATGAGACTTGATCGAAGTTTACACTAGATAAACCATATATCCATCAATGACACCGATACTTGCCCCACAAACGAAAATTTGTGGTTGCACCACTGCTCATATATGTACCAAAATACGTGAATTATAAATCAAAGATGCCATTATTATGGATGAAAATAACAAGACATTCTGCTCGTGTGACAAAGAAATATATTTTCAGAGCATTATCAATCATTTGTTTTCCAAAACCACTCTCATCCTGTTTCAACAGAATATATTTTCAAAGCATGATGTAACTCTTAATATATTTTTCTGTGTTCACATAAGTTAAATATTTTGCAAAGTGCAGCAGTAAATAATAATACTAGTAAAATAAGAAAGAACGTTGTTTACACTATATTTCTGGCTTACCTGAAAATGTATTTACCAGCATGCATTAAGAAAGTACTGCCTCAACAAAAGTGTTACAATGTAAAATTCAGTCCTTTCGTGTTTTTTTTTTCCTAGCATGTTAACAACTTCGTTTATGTCAATAGGAATGTGTCTATTCATTGCCATATGAGCAAGTCCGTTTAGCCGATTCTCTGGTGCGGAGACAGGAAAATCTCCTTTCAGGGCTATACGTAGTTACTGGGAGGGTAGCAAATATTTGTAAGAGAGTGTAGATATTAAGGTATACAGACTTGGGGCAAACTTGAGGCGCATTTCGTGGCAGAACCTTCTTTTCTTTACCTTACCACAATTTTTTTCCAGAGTTCAAACTCTCCTTCAACAACACTTTCTAAATTGACATCCACTTCATAATTTAACAGCAGGTTTCAGTGCTTAATCTGCTTCACTAATGAATTGTAGTATTAAGTGCTGAAGGTCCATACAATGTCGTTAATGAGGATTGAACAATGCCTTTAATTCACTCCAAATACGGAATATATATAGATACCGAAGGTAGTACTACTTTTCGTTACTTGCAGGTCGATTTTGTCTGTGTGTCTGCCTGTTTGCAAAACGTGGTTTTTGACAAACGAACATTTAGCTCTTCACATACTGACTTAATTTGCAAAAAAGAAGCCTTGAAACTGTCTTCTGTGTTCTCTCTCCTTTGAAAGAAGGCTTATGATGTTAGGTGACTGCTCCTAATAACTCCAAAGTAAGCGACTGTAATTCTCGAGATAGTGGTAAGATAATAGAGGCTATTTCATTCAGTATAGCAATAGCAGAGATAAAGTCGCATTTTGTTAGCGCACTGAGATATGCTGAGGCTAGGGATGGACACGAGCGAGTTCGAGTCGAGTTTTCGTTAAACTCGACTCGATTCGGCAAATATTGTCCAGCTCGACTTGAAATTCGACTCAATATTCACTCAAGTTTCGAGTCGAGCTAAATCGAGCCAAATCCTACAGTAATAAAGTCTCTATGCTGTCTCCTTGGGATGGCAAAAATTTCCGGACAACCAGATGACAAGGTATGCATTTAACCATTCGGATTTTATCCGTCATCCGAATATTACCCGTTATCCGGATATTAGCCGACATCCGAAAATTATCCGTCCGGATATTACGTGATATCCCCTTATAGTCCAGTGATTAGGAACATTTTGGGTGCCAAATGTTAAGGAGTTTTGAAATTTAGCACGATTGTACACTTAAGAGCCCTAACTATAATGCTAAATTTGTGGCCTTGGGTTGGGAAACAGCCGCTGACGCCGCCATCTTGAAAAATGGCGGCGGAAAGGCAGATTTTACCATAAAACTCCATTCCTGTAGGTTTTTGAGAACATTTTTTAGTTGAAAATTTGAGAGACTTCGCAATGTAAATTTCCTACAAAGTTACTTATATAAAAATTTTGAAATGTCCCCATTTTGAATAAAAAATTGCGGAAAAACATCTATATATGTAAAGTATGCCCAGTTCAAACCATTGAAGCTAGACAAACGTAATTTGATAAGCTGATGTATCGTTAAGTGTAGATGACAGAAAATTTACAAAATGGGGAGAAAATCGTCATCTTCAATTCAATATGGCGGACAAATCATATATATATATATATATATATATATATATATATGATTTGTCCGCC
>JAGDQP010005023.1:19149-33081 GCA_022664845.1 Lepisma saccharinum | reverse complement strand
CATGCTTTTCGGCTTCAAATACGCGTTCAACCTAGTTTCAATGACAGTTTTCTTGTTACATATTGACTAAATATGGTTCTTAGGACTTCTCTTTGTATTAATAAAGCGGATACTATAGACAATTTTGATTTACCAGACTTGATTTCCCATTTAATATGAAAAGTGTACAATTAAATAATGTCTACACTCCATTCTGAACAGTCCCTCACGCGAGAAAATCGAAACAACGAGTCCTTCGCACCATAATTTTCGTAAAATATAGTTTGTTTCTCTAATATTTGTGTTGAAATACCTATTTCAATGTTCAATATTAGCAAAATTGTATTACATATGGTCAAATTCGGGTAAACATCTGTGCCATTTTCATATTCAAGAACAGGTTTTTAGCAATTAACCTCTAATATGGCGTTATTCTCGTATTTTCAGATTTCAAAAGTACCTCAAAGACTACTTTTCTGCTTAAAATCATGTTTGAGTATCTCTTTCACAGTGCGCATCGGTAAATAAAAAAGCCTTGATTCCCTAAGTTTCACATCAATTAGTCCTTTCGTGTTTTATTAAAGTTCTTTCTACTTCAAATGTCTTTTTTCTCGCAATCTATTGAGTCTACGTAGCTGTAAGAGCTCCCTTCCTGATAACAAACATAGAAATAGTTGCAATTTCATCTGAAAAGTCTGCTTTAGACACATGATAATCACGTTTGTCCTATAGATTACCACCAAGTAATTCTTGCCAAGAGTAAAATACAATGCAAAAACTCATTTCTAGTTAAATTATCTGCTAAATACGCTCTTCGAAGTGATAGTTTGATGCTTAATTCACTCTTTTCCTACTTCAAAAGAGGTCTTTTCTCCTAAAAACGCCAATGAATACCCATGTGAAGCAGCAATTAGCCTTCAGAGCAGTTGCTATTCGGCTAAGTTCACGTTAAACATACAGGTCAGAAGGCGTCTTATACACGTTTTCCATTGCTTAAAGCAACAAACACCCTGTATTAAGCTAAATTCAGATTTCAAGTATGGTCCAGATGCGTCTCGTATGCTATTCAAATGAATAATCATCCTTGTATTAAGGTAAATTCACTTAAAAGCGGTGTCTAAAATTGCGTTACATAGTTTTTGCATGACATGTAAGGCAACATATACCTGATATTTCAAGTTAAAATAGCGTTCTACACATAAAATACACTTCTTTGTACACTTTTGGTACGGTTACTAGCTCACAAATAGCGTTATTGCAGTAATTTCGGCTTTAAAAGTCTTAAGAAACATTTCAAAAGTAAAATATTAGGATAACTTTTGCTTACCAACGCTTTTAATCACATATCATACGCTTCTTTGTGCAGAATAAGCATATTTCTAGTGTTCAAATTATTCCAAAATTGGTATTATTGCAGTAATTTCTGCTTGCGCTGATTCGAATTGCATTGTTCTACATGCAAATTATGTATATTTCATCGTCCTAAGAATTAAAATCTCATTCATCTATACAAATAGACGTGTGAAAACAAGCAAAAACATTTCTTATGCAGAATAATCACACATCTGGAGTAGAAATTATTCATAAAAGATGCTACAATAGTAGCAAATTCTCCTTATACATGTGTCAAAACATAACCCAGCAATTCCATTACACAATGCGCAAGCATCTATAATAGTAAAGTATACAAATAAGGTAGTTTCGTTGTCTTAGTCTTTTCTGATTATACATACAATATTAATTATAACCTCGTATATATCTACATATATTCATATTTACAAATAGATATATCCATATTATGTATACATATTTTTTTATATAAAGCTATCGTTAGATAGATTATCTTTGAATATTTATCCTAACTATGAAATATAGTTCTCTTATTTCGTATCAAACCTCACCTTTACTGTTTTCAAACTAATGTCGCCCGTGTCTGCTTATTCAGGAGAGAGTTAACATGCATTTTTCTTACCTCGACGGAGAAGGTTTTCACTTCTCCAAATCTTCTCAAGCACTGCGAAAATTAAAACGATATTTGGCGCATGCCACAACAGATGGTGTGATCTGTTAGCTAAAACAATTAACGTCTGGCGGCAGAGGCACCACTGTCTCCACCATCCCCAATCGGCACGACCAGATTTCCGGTTTCTCATTGCCAGAAGATTCCCATGCTTCTCTGTGGGGTCAAGGAGTTGAACCTAGGGCCCAAAGGTGAAGTTTTATGTGGGAAAGATGTCAGTTTTGTCAAAATTAAAATCTACATATGTCAATTTTGCACCAGGTGTTTGAATTTCGGTGGGGGTGGCTTTGACAATCTAAGAACTCACTACTGCTTAATGATTAATTAACCCATCCATTTATTAGAAAGAGAAGGGAGGAAACAGATGTTTTGTTTCGTCTTAAAATTTTCAGAGAAAGAAGGAGAGAGTAAGGAAAGTAGTTTGCTCTGCATGTGTCACTTGTTTTTGCCTTCATTTAGCTTGTGTTCAGACGAATCATTCCGAGAAGCATGATCCAAACACTGGCTAGCGTTTTTCATTTCAAGGCGATACATGAGGAGGCAACCGGGGGTTCGAGTCTTGCTAAGTCCTTCTCCGCAAAATCATTTCGACATATCTAGCGTATGTCTTCTTGATTTGTTATCGATTCATCTTAAGACAAGATAACACAACAATATAAATTTGGAATGAGTGGTCACTATAGAGTGTTCATAAAATAATTGAAATTTATCTTAATTATAAAATAAAATTAAAATAGAGGTAATTGCTGGATTAAAACAATGAAAATATAAGGCATTGAAGGTAATATATACATCAAATGACTAAAAACTTGATAGCAGATTGATTATTGAGTATTTCATGTATTGATACTATTAAGCATTGCATAGAATATACACTGTATGGACAAAAGAGTGGTATCGTATTGAACATCAATTGTTTATCGTATTAATGTAATTAAACACAATTAATAAATCGCTATTACTAGAAATTTAAGGTATTCGGTCTATAAACATATCAATTGCATGTATTACTATTATGTTCTTCTACCACATGCTCTACAAACTCGTAAAAATGGCAGAGGGCGCAAATTCAAACATGGTGTATAAAAATCCTAAGGGGGAGGCCATAGCCGCTACTGCCTCGTCGTGAAATTGTAATTATCCCAGTAGTATACTAGCGCGTAGTTATCCTCCTATTCGATAATTTTAGTATAAAATGTACACAAAAGGATAAAAATATAGTACGTTACTATAGGATATGCAAGTTACTTTATACCTTTGCATGATAAACTACAGCAGTTATAAAGAATAAAACACAAAGCTTTTAACAAGTAAGATGATGCCCAAATACTGTCTCAAACTAGCATCCATATTACTTCCATTTCAGTATCACACAGCTGAGGTAAGCGCGGAGCAGACGTTAGTGTGTCACCCTTTGGAACTTTTATACTTGGAGCAACAATTTGAGTCCCACTGGTGGCATTTAATTTTTTTCACTAAACGTGAATCAGTTTTAACAAAAATGTTCTGTTTGCGTTAAACGCACGCTTATAGACTTTCGTGCATTTTCAATTAAATGTTTTAAACAGGGTAGAATTTAATTTAGTTTGGTACTGTTCAAAATTCGACTAAGCGAACACAGGAAGAAAACTGAACAATGTATTAACAACCATTAAATATTTTAAACTAAATATATTTTAAGGTCTTTAGGCATCTGATTCTCAGGCCAGGATAGGGTGGGGGAAAGACTTATGGAAAGTAGATGGACTGGGCTTATTTTGTAAGTACCACCCTGGCATTTGCCTGGTGTGATTGAGGAGTAACCTTTGTCAAGATGGTCAGCCGCTGGAATCGATCACCGGACCTCCCGAACGCTAAGCCAACGCTCTAGTACTGAGTCACGGCAGCTTGGTCCATTATACTGGAATTCAGAAAATGTGTTACATTTTTAGGGGTTAAAATCTTTGTATAGTTATATTTTTATGTTCCTTATTTTATGAAACTTGGTCATGAGAGATTAAAAATGTGCAATTTTGAGCCCTCCGAAAAATTTACCCTGCCAAGTATCACAGCATCCCCCCTGGAAAAATCTTAGTGTACCTTATTGTAGCTGGAATTGAGCTGAATTGAATTTTGTTTATGGTTTTTAGGCATCTAGGGCTCAGGCCGGAATAGGGGTGGGAAAAGGATTCAGGGAGGTTTCGGCCAGGGCCTATGTTGAAGGTGCATCAAGGCATTAGTCTGGTATGACTGAGGAAAACCCTGAAAAAGGCTCAGTGAGGATGGTCGGCCTACGGGTTCGAACCCAGGGCCTCTTGAATCTTACGTTAAAGCTGGAGATGTCTGCATGTTAGGAAAGGAGAAAACAGTGGATCTCTTTAGATTCGAAGAAAAAATAATAACATACTGTACTTCACTACATTGGCGCCAGCCCATCTGAAATCGTCCAGCTTGGATGTGCGACCCCATTCAAATAAATTTATTTTTTAACATTTTTATATCGTTTATAAGAATAGCTCAAAACTGGTAACCTTTTACTCAAACCGATTAATTCATAGCGGCCATCTTTGTGAATATTGAATTACTTTTTATTGATGGCTTGTAGGCATCTAAGGCTAAGGTCGGGATAGGGGAGGAAAATGGATGCGGATTGTGTCGGCCAGGGGCTTAGTTGAAGGTACAAAATTACGGCATTTGCGTTTTAGTGTGACAGAGGAAAAGCCCCGGGAAAACTTCGATCAGAATGGTCTGTCGCTGGGATTGAACCCACGCATTTACAAAATAAGCCCTGTCAATCTACCTTCCACAATTCTTTCCCCCACCCTATCCTGGCCTGAGCCTCCGATGCCTTAGACTGTAAAATATATTCATTTTAAAATAATGGCTCTTAATACATTGTTCATTTTTCTTTCTGTGTTCGTTTATTAGAATTTTGAACATTAGCGAACTAAATTAAATTCTACCCTGTTTAAAACATTTAATTGAAAATGTACAAAAGTCTATTAGCGTGCGTTTAACATAAACAGAACATTTTTGTTATCACTGATTCACGTTTAGTAACAAAAATTAAATATAACTAGCGGGACTCGAACTGTTGCTCAAAGTATAAAAGTTCCAAAATCTGACATGCTACTGCCTGCTCCGCGTTTACCGCAGCTGTCTGGTACTGAAGTAGAGGTAATCTGAATGCAAGTTTGAGACTGTATTTGGACATCTTACTTGCTAAAAGCTTTGTTTTTTATTCTTTATAACTGCTGTAGTTTATCAATAGAATGTATAAAGTAACTTGCATATCCAATGGTAACGTACTATCTTCTGTGTATATTTTATAATGAAATAATCGAATAGAAGGACGGCGAGTTAGTACCCCCATAATCGCTGTACCTCGCGAAGCGATCATCTTGGCAATCGCGTTGCAGACCAATATTCGCCATACTCCTTGCAACCCCGTATGTAGCTCGTACTAATTTCTCACAGCAACTACTAATACGGCCCTAAGACTCGAGAATAATGATGCATCAAGCTGAATCTGCCTGTTCTGCGTTACACCGTTATTAGTTTATAAGTGTTCCAGTGAAGCTAACATCCATCTACAAGTGCATAGTGTAGTGATAAAATGATCTCTGATTAAAAGAGATATAATAGTGAGCGAAAAAAATATAGTTCACAAAGCTTGATTACTATTTTTTCCCCAAAGGGGGGGGGGCGTAATGACCAGCATGTATTACGAACACGTGGACATTGTATAAACCAAAACACACATGTTTATAGAACAAACATGTGGTTATGTAAGTAAACAAGTCATCCACACACATTGGAGCAGACGACGGTCAACTCCGCAAACTTACACCAGATGGAGCGAGTAACTGAAGACAGAGTCAAGTAGGAGAAGGAAGAAGAGCCACCTCTACAATCACCTTTAAAAAGGACCTGCACACAGCAAGAGCCATCACTCATTGCCCGGGTGGTCAGCTCTTCTCCTTCATCCGTTCTCAGTTTGCTAAGGAACTGGAACATCCTTGGTACGCAGTTCGCTAAGGAACTGGTACTATCCTGCACAGGTAGTTCGCTAAGGATCTGGCACAACTACCTGACACGCAATTTGTTAAGGAATTGGTGTCATCCGCACACGTAGTTTGTTAAGGAACTAGTGTGTACTCTTACCTTAATATTTCTCCTGTACGCAGTTTGCCAGGGAACTGGTACAACTTCCCAACACGCAGTTTGCTAAGGAACTGGTGTCTTGCTATTATCCGCAGTCTCTATCTGATCACTCTATAGAATAACATATCTTTGTAATCGCCCATACTTAAATAACTTGTAAACAGTATTCTTCGGGACGCTAATTTTATTAACTTTGTTCTTGTATATAAATAAAGGGTTGAGGGCTGAAACCACTCCCGTGTATCTTTGACTCTAGTAATTCAAAAGTAAAAGGAACATTACGATATATTGTACCTGCATTATTTTATTAACCAACTCTTTTCTATCTTACGAAAAAAAAACAAAAGACAATTCTTCTTTCTTTCTTTTCTCTCTCTCTCTCTCGCTCCCTTGTGCTTAACATATCAGGAATTTTCAAATCTAGGCTTCAATTATGTGTTTATATTGTTACTATTTCGTTTTTTTCTCATGTTATGAAATAAATTCTCCGTTCTTAGGATTAACATTTCAAAAATGTAAAATGTATGTTTCACAAGAGATTTCTAACCGCGTTTATATCTTCAAGTGTTTTCCAAATTTCGAAACAGACTAAAAGTTCCTGTCCTTAACATTCAACTTTGCGGGTTATGGCGTCCGGATTGCCAATGGACGATTTTCAACGCGATTCAAAATTTCTTCGCATAGGAGCACGTGTCGCCGTGTCATCAACGTGTCTAATTTTTTACTACGTTCGAATTTGAGGAGAGGCGGTGTTTAGGTTTTCCGGAATGATATAGTTTGTTTGATCGTTCAGTTCATATGAACTTTTTTCCAAGTTTCGAAGCAGAGGCGCGACCTTTATGTTCAAATTTTAAGGGTATTTGGATAATGAGGATTTCCAATACGATTCAGTTATTTCAGCCGGAGTGATATATAAGTTCCACTTTTTTTTCTCACTTTTTAAATTATGTTCAGATTCGAGACGCCAGGTGTCACGAGTCAATTAAGAATTTCCATTGAGCTTCATTTTTTCAACCTTGTTTAGTTCGAACAAAGAGCCAAAGTTCTTCAAATTTATGGATCCGGTTTCCCTTTTTTTTAAGAGGAGGAGGGTGAGGTGACGTAGAATTTGAATAACTCGTCTAGAGTATATTTTGCTTCCAAGTTTGACATTTTCGACATTCAAATTCCATGTTTTATCTTTCGACACAGCATCATTTTTTGTTTGGATAGACTATTTCGACCAGCTGTCGGCATATCTATTAAATAATGTTTACATTTCGAAAGAAGGGTGGTGTGACATCGATCTCAAACAACTTGTCTAGACTATTTTTTTGCTTCCAATTTCGACTTTGTTTGACCTCCAACGTGTTTTGAACGTTTATTTTTGTTTTATTTCGCTGATTAGCCGTTATCGGTTGAATAAAGTACGTTTAATTTTAGATCATATTTCAACAAAGACTTGATATTGTTGAAGAGATGTTAGTTCATCGTGGATTTAACTTTCACTCTCGACTATTTTATGCCGTTAAGAATTATCTTGCGTCCTCTTTTTCATGTTGACAATACGTTGAATTTCAATTTATGTTCCAAAGAAAATTTGATTTCGTGAATAGGACGTTAATACGACGTGTTTTTAACTATTATATTGAACTGTGCCATAGATAATCTTTCCGAGATAATTGAATAAAAATTGTTCTTAAAAGCGAGTAGAATAAAATTAACTACGTTTCTCATGTTCTTACTCGCATGTTGAAAACAGATTAACTTTTAAACTATATTTCAACAAACGTTTAATTTCGTTAATAGGGCGTTAGTGTGAAATGATTTCAACTAGGACATAGATTTCGCTTACTTTATATGTTCTTCTAAGGCAACATGTTACACTTATTGAGAAATACAAATTTAATAGTGCAAAGATGGTCAAAGTATTAAAGAAGGAAAAAAACATAACAAAGAAAGAAGGAAAGTATTCTTTACTCTTATTCTCATATGATGTTGAAATGATATGTCTGGATTTGTAGTACTGCGTTCTAGACTGACAGCTACTACAAATACGGTAAAAAGTAGTGATTCTCAAGTTAGATCATTGGATATGGGAATAAGGCAACGAACTATCAGCGACTAGTGAGGAACGTTCCAGCTTCGACCCCTGTAGCAGACGGTTAGGTAATTTACTGTTGGAAAATTAACACTCTATATCATGAGGAAAGCAACGGGTAAAATGAAACAAAATATGACAGAAAGGATGATCTATTTTGACCAACTGAACTTGTTTTCAACTTGTTTCTTCTCAACGATTATTCAACGCCAAATAAACCGCTGAACAGGCGGGCATTTCGGTATTTTTACAACGTTAAAATAACGTTTCGGTACTAAGTTTTAATCCACATTCAAGGTATGTGTGCTACTGGGAAATTTCACGTTCAAAATTTGACCTCTCGACTCGAGATAATTTTTTGTCGGGTCGTATTATACATACCTCTACTCTCTTTTCTCAAAGTTGCTCGTTCAAAGATGATGTATGTACCCTGATGTTGAACGGTTGATGCCTGAAGAAAGATGCCAGTTGTTGGGCAAGTAGTAGTGAGTCCGTTTTAGTGAATGACATTCTTTTTTATATAATATTGTACTGTACAGTTTATTATGTTTTACGTTATAGATTTAAAAATACAGCATTAAGTGTAATCATATGTTTTTCATGTTGCCTGCAATATCTTATACATGTAGGGTAGTTGCGTTTCTAGTGTTACATGCCTGCTTTATACTGTTCCTTGAGGAGCTATAGCTCTTATACATCATTTAGATGTCTCGTAAGAATGAGATAATTTTTCTGATTACGAGCAGATAGTATGATTTTCATTATTCATTCAACAAAATCTGCATAGAGTTCAGAAGCCATTAAAAATGGGAGATATTATTATTATTAAAACAAACAGAAGGATTTGGGAAAGAATGAGTCCCATCCCTATTCAATTCAAGATACCATCCCAGCAATTGCATAGCGTGACTGAGGGAAACCATGGAAAACATCAGTCAAACGCTTGCTGTGTGCGAAACCACGTTCTTCTGTGTACAAAGCCAACGCTCTACCAACGGAACTACAAACGCTCGGCATGATTTCAAGAATATTTGTCACAAACAAATAGAGCAAAGTGTATAATGGAATTAATGTAAACAACTACATACCTTAGTTAATTTGTGTCGTATTAATGTTTGTTCTTTTAACTCACATATAAATTAACTAACTGCGTTTAGTGGTAACACAATATTAATGTCACTGTTTCAAGGACTCTTGCTTGACTTGCTTGGCCTACAGTATATAACATAAACAAAGAGTTTCTATAGCAACAGAAATTGATTGTAAGAACTAAATGCGATTACTATCAATCGAAGACAAGCATATGTGGTAGGGTCACGTAATATTAATAAAAGCTAGAGGAATTCTCTTCATTTTCTTTCCATGCTATTGATTTGCTGTCTGTCACTCACTAGAGTCTTCTCGGATGCGCACTAAAAACTGAATTCATTTTTAAAATAGACAGGGGTAGGTGCTAATTTTAAAAATACTACTCAAGTGATTACGAATAGCCAAATAACATTTTCCATTTACTACAGATAGATGCTCTCTGAAGTAAGGCCAAGAATATTGTAAAACATACAATTTCGTCGCCATTTAAAATCCGCTACACAAGTACAGTGACATTTGTTATCCCGTTCGATTTGCTTGCAAAGTTTAAATTTTGCCCAGACTTCAAGTATTTTGTGTACAGAATCAGAAAAAAGTTGGGTGCCAATTTTTCCGCTTTCGTTTTCGTGTATTTTTTTCAATGTGTCGGACATCAATTTCAAGCGGGCTGTTAAGTCTACTGTATGCACTTTATAAAGAAATGCTCCACTTTTTAACCCCTAAAAACACACATGCCTGTAAATATACTTTTATAATTGTTCTGGAAGATTTGCAACCTCTCTCTGTATATTTCTGTGTGAGATGAGGTTTGAGCTCGGACCTATCATTCATACTAGTCGTAGATTCTCTGCTCTTTCGTCTCCCGTTATATGTAATGTGTCACTATGACTCTTGTAGTGGATTAACATCGGCTAATTATACGGTTTGTTTTATGTCTGTATGGCAGTTTGTTTGAGACTTATCCCTCGAGTCGAGACCGAGATTTCCCTCTCGAAACTCTCGTCTCTATCGAGACTGAAAGCGTTTTTCATGGATGTCGATAATATTAATTTTATGCTTTTCTTTACGATGTTTTATAATAGAAGGGCTCAGGAGAATTAGTTTCCTTCTGATTTTATTTAACATGTTACATTGTATTTTACTAATAAAACTCTTTTCGGATATTCATTTTATTCTATTAGTATTGTGACAACGAATATCCGAAAAGTTTTATTAGTAAAATATCATACATTCCTTGCGAAAATCTTAAAACAAATTGTAGTTTCAAAACGTGACTAAACATCATATAAGTTATCAACGTCAAAATATTTCAAGAATAATATAAATGTGTTGGAGGTTAATTTGAGAACGGGTAAATACAGAAACTTATTTTATCTACGAATTTTCATCCCCATGCTTTCTTCCCGCTGATAGTCTTTTACTTGTGTTGACACTCTCCCATTTATATCAAGTAGAAGACATGTAACTTTTAGGAATATCGTGTTTGAAACCGGTTTTTGATCATAGTTACTGGATTTCTGAGGCTGAGGTATTATAGAGGAGTTGGGACTGAGGTGATTATAGAAAGCGTAGAACTGGAATGAAATTGAATATTGATTTAAATAAATCGATCATTTTTTATTATTTTTTATTTTATCCGCAGCCGCCATACTGTTGCCAACGTCCTGGTAACAAACCGCCGTCGCCCGTCGTTTGTAGTTTGTCCGCGTCGATCGCGAAAGCTTATAGAACGCAATGTGATAGATTACATTTATTATAAATTTCATTAAGGAATTAGATTTATTTCTAGGAGGATGGATTAGAAGCAGATAATTTTATTTTGACAGAGAATGGTTGTACATTTGCCGTCATCCCGCAACAGAGATTTTCCTGCCCCTACGGTGCTCGGGAAGGGGAAACAAGTTTTCCTTTGTCTGCCACTTGATTGACAGCGGCGCCAGCTGAATGACAATTATATTACTTCAATAAATACTGTTTGTTTCGCTTCTTTTATGCTCACGGATCGTGTATGGACAAGATATTTTACACAATGACTTTTCCTGGAATTTTTTTTTCTCACGTGTTCTTTTAAATCAGGTGTTCGTTTAATCTTGATTGTTGCATTGCGATGTTTTTTCTAGGCATTCTTTGACTATGCAGGTGTTTACAGAACCCGTTGAATCTTGTTACTTACAAAAGTAGGTCATAACATGTAAAGTTGACTTACTTTAACATTTTTGTGTACAGTTGTGATCTAAGTATGATATAAGACATTTGTAAAACCATCATGCATTTTTGAGAAGATGGAAGTGCAGGTGAAGGCGATCGATCGTCGACAGAGAAAAGAGGCTTATCTTATGGTATTTACCGCACTGCATCTACCTCAAGGTAGAATTTAATTCATACAGTGATGAAGGATATTATGCTTGTAGTGCTGAGGACACTGATCGTGCTGTGCAGGACAGTGAAGTTTCATCTACCACTTTGTGTTCCAGTGAATTTGGAAATTCATGCGGATGTGTGAATTACACGATTGATAATCAGTGTATTTTAGAAGCTATCAAAAATTCAAAATATAAAACAATTGTCTCTTATTGTGTGCTGAGTGTTTCTATAATGTATGCAACCCCAGAGACTTCGTTGTGTTACACGATCTACAGATGAAGAAAAGTCTTTGAGAAGACGCACATATAGACTGATAATGGATGCTGTGATTTTTTCATACTTATCATGTCTAACATGAATATTTCAATTGTGTTGAAATTTTTGAATATATTCTTAGCTATTTGCTTTACTGAGAGTGGATGGAGTAAAGACAAAATTAATTGAAAAAGACGTTATTGTAGAACCAGATAGTGAGAAGAGAAATATGTAGATTGATAATGAATATTGTGATTTTTTATATTTATCATGTTTATTTTCGAAATTATGTGCATTTTGATAATGTTGAATTTTCTGGAGAATTTTCTCACAATTTACTTTTACTCAGAATGGATGAAGTAAAATTTGACTTTAATTTTAGGAACTTTGAACAAGTGAACTTATAGAACTGTTCGCACAAAATATATATATAATTAAGTGTCTATGTGGTTATGCACAATACTTACCATTTGCGTTAAGCTACCTTCATATTAATCTTCACATGTTTTTTTTAGTTTTCCGTAGACCATGAGTGATATATCACTATTGTATCTTTTCCCCATCTTTTATGTTCAAAGAATTTTCGTTGTCTCGCACCCTAGGTGCTCGGGGAACACGTTAGAACATGCGCTTTCTAAAAATTTAACTGTGCAGATGTTCGTTTATTTTTGTTACTTTAACAAAGGCTCGACACAAAGCAAGATAAAACAAATTGTTTCGCACCACCCCTGATGCTTGGACGATGAAGCATGTGTTTAGTGACCTAGTTGAAATTCAAACCTTTACTTTTGCTGTTACCATGGAACAAAACGGCCGTGAAAATACCATTGTTAAATTACCATCTTCTTTGCCTGGTAAGCCTTCCTGTGGATGTTGATCAAATGGGTTGATCAACCTTGTATACTGAAATCAATTCGTAATTGGAACACTAAAGACATTTTGCTTTGTTCCGCATGTGCATTTTGGAAGAAGGAGAAAAGTGAACATAATTGTATGGGATATTTAATTCGTGGAACAGCATTAAGTGAGGGGATCCGTCTTCAGTTTTTGAATGATAGTGTTTATCAAGTGTCATTAAATCCAAAGAATATAGATTAGATATTCAATTGTTATGTAAATACCTATCCTCGATCTAATCATTTGAAAGCGAACTTTGATTATTTGGTTTTCTATTGAAATACTTAATACTGGAACTACGTGCAGAACTAATCATAAAGGAAAGATTTAGTGCACGTGACTAGAACAATTATAATTGGCCACATGCAGCCTCTTGTGAAAATAGTATTTTCATTTTACTGGTAGTTCAAGATGAGTTACCGAAGCTTGATGTGATGCATTGAAGGACAGATTTATTATTACTTATGAAAAACCTGAACGTACTGTCTTGTTATTATCGAAATTTAAAGGTAAAGTTCATGATGTGACATTAACAAAGGTTCGACACAAAAGTGAAAGTGCCTCTTCACTTTCCCCCTTCTAAAATGAAAGTGCCTCTTCATTGTAGGGATGTAAATCGGCTCGGCTCGAGCCGAGCCGAAGTGAGCTAGGCTCAATATGAGTGAGCCACGGCTCGGCTCGGTTCGGCTTGGCTCGCTGCGAGCCGCGCTGGGTTCGGCTCGGCTCACTGTGAGCCGACGCTCGGTTCGGCTCGGCTCGCTGTGAGCCGCGGCTCGGTTCGGCTCGAACCGATCGAGCCATGAGTCGAGCTGAGCCGAACCGAGCCGCGGCGTTGACATCCCTAGACTACCTATACAATACAAAAGCTATGTGAACAGCCAATCTCCACTTCATCTTGTTCGCAGTCTTCATTATATCTTGTACCTTTGTTTGTGCGCGAATCCATTCGTTTGTCTTCCTATCCCTAGTAGTTATTCCTAGCATGCATCTCTCCATTGCTCTTTGTGTGACTCTTAATCTTTAAGTAATTTCTGAATTTAATATCCAAGTTTCACAGCCATACATCATTACTGGTAAGACACATTGATTATAAACTTTACGCTTG
>JAGDQP010005023.1:1132-14149 GCA_022664845.1 Lepisma saccharinum | reverse complement strand
TGTGGCACAAAGAGATTCTTCTTAACTAAGAATTGCTGATGTTTAAAAGTGACAGCTCTTCCGTCTAACCCAGTCCGGTCAGCTTGTCTTGTAAGGCCTCTGGCAACAAAATGCTTTTCTTAGATGAACAGATAACTATTTAAAAATGTATGAATGCATGAATTCCAATAATACCGAAGGAGGGGAGAATGACTATCGGCTGCCAGAACTTTTTGTGTTATAGCAGTACCGTAGCTATTAAGATTGGATATCAAGAATGAAATAAATAAACGAAAATCTGCAAATGTTTCTTTTTACGAAACATTACTACAATATTGTCTATCTACTTTTTTTAAATAAATAAAAAGTGATTGGTTTTGCATTCTGAAATAATGAGAACAAAAGAGAATATTGCGAGATGAGTTAAAACTACCTCCGTTTCAATAAAGGGCTGTATCTTTTAGAAACTTCAATTTTGACCGAACAAAGAAGTCTAGTTCCGATTCTCAAACTTCCTCTGGACTATAAGGTTCAAGTAATCCCCTCAGAAATGAACAACATATCAAATTATCGATTAGGGGGAATGCATATTTGTTACTAGAAAGTTCCACTCAACTCTGTAAATTCAAACACAGCGTAAACAACAATAATAATAATAATAATACGAAGAAAAAGAAGTTAACTGCGATTCTAACAATCTCAAAGGTTCTGGTCTAGTAGTGTTGCCACGAGACGAGACGAGACAGCGAAATGGCTATAGTAAACGAGACGAGACATAGCTCTCGTAATGTAAATTATACAACATTTCGAGACGAGACACTCTCTGTATAAGAAATTCTCGAGGCGAAACAGCCTAAATCTCGTCTCGTTGGCATCACTACTTAATAGAATTTAAGCCACGCAAGCATATATTTTTTTTCTAAAATATGTTGGCAACACTGATAAGTGCAGTGCTTAGGTTCGAGAAAATTCACAGTATTTCTGTCGAATAATGTTTATGCCAAGTTGTTAGCAGCTAGGTGTAGCTGAATGGAAGAAATTTGAATAATATATAGTTTTTAATGCGCTGGCAACACTGAACTACTACATTAATCACGAATCTTTGCACTAAGACCTTTGGAACGGCACCTCATTTTTCGTAAGACATATTTTGACATGTGCTGGCAACACTTATAACGGAGTTTCTGGGGAACCCCAAGAGTTAATTATCGCTTCTCTCCTTATAGAAGCGCTTATATTTAACTGTTAGGGAAATTTCATGTAAGTAGTCAGAGGGCAATCGCCCTGGCCTCGCACCTTAAGAAAGATTCCTCTGCTTGTATACACCATATTGTTTGCTAATATATTTCGTCCTTTCTCACAGAAAATCGCTTAATTTAAACTATTATTGAATTTAGAAGTAAGTGTAGTTGGGGCTAACGCCCGCTCCTTGCTACTTAGAAAGCTTTCCTGTGCAAACACACAATTGTTCGCTATATATTTCGTCTCTCGTAGAGAAATGCTTATCATCAACTATTAGTAAATTTTCATGTAAGTATAAGGGAAAAGCCTCCTTGCCCCCCGACAACTTTCTTTTGTTCCTGCAATCAAGGACGCCGATCCCGGAAGGGCTTTGGGGGCCTTGCACCCTAAGGTTGAAGTAGGCTCCCCTAATGGAAGGGGGGCAAATGATAAGATCAAGTCGGTTCTCCTATTTCTAGAGTACATGCCATTCGTTTTACCCTTCTACTAAGCTCATCTCCCTTTGGCAAATTTATTTCATTGATAAATTCCTCCCTGAAACTCATGTGCTGCAGTACTTATATAAATTACATCACTTATAATACCTCTTCCCTGGCTAAAGGAGTTAATTCGTGCATTGCTTTTGTTGCTTCTGGAGTTGCTTTTGTTGCTTCTGGAGTAAAAGATTATTTAGTAAAATAAAAAGAAAAGAAAGAATAAAAGAAAAAATGGAAACGTCATTTTCTGTCGTTTAAAGATCATTGATCGTGCTTTTATCATATAAAAGCATAATTTAAGAAAAAGTAAAATATACAAGAAAAATAAGCGACATGAAGAACTCACAGAAAAGTAGTACACTTGCGCTAGGAAATATATCCTTGAAACTGCTGTTTGATGCAATTATTGTTTACCATTAATACCATGTTTTTTAGTTTATATTACAACCTTTAGATAGAGAAAAATATACAGCGGGTAACAATGTATTTGGACAAGTTCAACGAAGAGACTGTATCACAAGTAAGACAAGGACCATTTCCAAATCTCTTGCACTTTTATGAAAATGTGAATGCCTTAGATAGAATACTGTAGAACTAACTACCACTCAATACACCTGTAAAGTAACAGGCAATGAAAGAGTGACGACTACGTGCATTCATCGTAAAAAAAAGTTTTTGGACTACCTCAGACTACTCTCGAAAGAAATGTTCTAGGTATCCTTTTGTGTACAAGAGCAGTCTAGGTAGTGCATTCAAGCAATCCACACCGCGTCAGGCACGCCAAGCTTGTTGGAAAGCCATGCTTTACCGTTGTATACATCATAAGGAAATATAAACAGAGCAATTATTGCGGAATCTAATTCGTTCTAGCCAACCAAGAAAACTAACTGCCCGGAATAAAAACTACATTCTTCATTCTGTTAACAAAACTCAAAGAATTAGTGCTAAAGGTTTGACTACTTAATTCGTCTAGGAAATGTAAGCTAAAGTTACACCACAAACAATCCAAAATTCACTGAAAAAATTGGGATTTAGAATATGTGTATCCAGGGTCACTCCAATAGTAATTACACAACCTCAAATCGTAACAGACCCGCTAACATTTTTACCAGTTGAAGCAATGTTCTGCTTTCTGAAAGCTTCATTCTTCTTTCGCCACACATCCTGATATCCATCACTACAATACAAGTTTATCTTCGTCTCATAAAAAAAAATCTTTTTCCAAAATTTCAGGCACTCATATTGATATTTCTTGGAAAATTAGAACTTCTTTGTACTTTCTTCCGATATGTATGTTTTTGTTTCTGGCTACACTTCGTCTGAATCCCATTTGTCTTGTTCACATCGATACATCTGCAACATTAACTTGCATAACCTAGGCAAGTGAAGTAGCCAGATCTTTAGTACTAATTCTTTCAGTTTCGTTCACAGAATTAAGAATGTAGCTTTCATTCCGGGCAGTTAGTTTCCTTAGTAGACCAGAAAGAATCCAATTGTTCTGTTTTATGTTTATTTATGATGTATCCAACGGTAGAGCATGGCTTTCCAACAAGCTTTGCTATGTCTCAGTACCTTTTACCTTCCGCACGTAATTTGAAAGTGAAGTGAGTAATTCCAATGTTATTCAACTCAATTTGTTTCCCAAGCTGCTTCCTTATGCCTGACACGGTGTGAATTGCTTCAATACACCACACAGAGTGCTCTTGTACACAAAAGGATACCTAAAATACTTCTGTCGAGAGCAGTATGGTCCAAATACGTCCAAATACGACAGTCCAAATAAATTTTTTCTTACGATGAATGTACGTAGCTGTCAATTTTTCCTTACCTGTTACCTTACAGGTATATCGAGTTGTAGTTATTATTTCTATAGCATTCTGTTTAAGGTATCCTAATTATCATAAAAGGGCAAGAGATTTCGAAATGGGCCATGTTTTGCGTGTGATACAGTTTTTTTCCCTCATTGTTGAACCTGTCTAAATATTTTTTCTCACTGTAGGTAAAGAAGCTTCTTGAACCATGCCTGTCGAGATCGAGAACGGAGACGTAAAAGAAGAAAAAAATATTTGTTCAATAAATCAGTAGCGCGGCGGAAGGGTGAGCCGGACAGAAAGAGAATAACATTTGGAAAAGCTTAGTAACTCCTTTGCATAGACTAACATTATTTTCTGCTATTTCCTAAGTTTATTTTCTAGTAACAGAAGAAACTTTGTTCTAATTAGTTAGAGCACAATATGCTTTAGTGAATTTTTTTTAACGTTGTACAAACATAGTTAAATTCTGTAATAGCTGAACCTGTGGAAGCCTTAATAATGACTATATGTGTACTACGTTCATGCAAATACAATATTTGGTAAAATCTTAATTTAGACAAATTGACCTTGGGCAAATTTACAGCGGACAAACTCCTCTTTGATACTGCATTCATAGGACAACATGATCAATATCCCCCTTAAAAGAATATACTTTCAAAATGATTAAAACCCTGGAAAATGCTGTTTCAGTGAATGATCTTTTCTTTCGTATTGAAGTTGAACTCTTTGTTATAAGATTTTCGAATTTTCATTTTAATTCAAAC
This sequence comes from Lepisma saccharinum, assembly GCA_022664845.1. Lineage (NCBI taxonomy): Eukaryota > Metazoa > Arthropoda > Insecta > Zygentoma > Lepismatidae > Lepisma > Lepisma saccharinum. The sequence goes on along the minus strand of JAGDQP010005023.1, from coordinate 9,874 downwards.
AGTAAAGAGTTTTATTAGGTATAACGAACCGGGTATATGGGAACTGATTTCTGTTTTTTCGTATGACGCTTCAGCCAGATCACTCCTGTAGGTGCTATCATCTCCAAATCCTCGAGAACACTCAAGCCTGAAAATTTTACGGTCAAAAATCTATAGAATCCCTTCTAAACTCCACTTACACCATCCCAATTATGGTTTTACACCCCCTAAACTGAAAACCCTGGTGGAATCCCTGCTACAGAAGCATTGGTTGGTTACTCTCAGTATAACTTCAGAAAATATGCTATTTCAACACTGCAAAATTTTCGGAAACATTCGTGGAAAAAGCTAGATATCTTATCTGCCTGGAAATTTCCAGTAACTTGAATAATAAAAACCAAACATCATTAATTATTTTAGGATACTGGAATATAAAAGAAAATAGATTTGAACAAAGGTTAGCTATTTCGTTCGGCATACCTTTTGTCTTTGCAGACTTCAAAGCGCGATAATTAACCTGTAATTGTAAGTCAAGGGGAAGCTATGTTTATAGCGTGTCCCAAGGAATGGTGTTTGACTCTGAACATCGTGCAACAAACAAACACACAGTTGAAGACAATAAGTTGATATAATGTAGAAAGTTGCAAAAAATGGCAACAGCGCCGGACGTCAAAATAAAGTAAAACTGAACAGAAATATACGCGTGTGACGATAAATGGATGGTAGTATTGAACGTATATTAATGTGCACCAAAATGATAGTAATTGGAACGGAAGTCAAATTGATAGGAAACTAAACAAAAAAATATTATGCATTTAATTGGAGTATATTCGTTTATTTCGTAAAGTACAGCACCGATAACCATTATATACTTTTAACAGAGTGCAGCTAAGTCTCGTTGCTGTGGAGAAAAATCAACTTCAAAACGGATGCCAAATGTTCGTGTTTTGAAAGGACGCCAAATTGATATATATATATATATATATATATATATATATATATATATATATATACAAAGTCTTATAAAAATCCTCTTCGAGCCGAAATACATCCCTTGTGACTCGCGACTTAGTTCGGACTTCGATATGAGCAGCAGCTCGTTTCGGTTTGAGCCATGGCTCCGTTCGTCTCGGCTCGGTTCGAACCGAGGTTCATATCGGCTCGGCTCGGTGTGAGCCGTGGCTCGGCTCGTTTCGGTTCAACTCGGTGTGAGCCAGGGCTTGACTCATTGTGAGCCGCGGCTCGGTTCGACTCGGCTCACGGTGAGCCGACGCTCTGTTCGGCTCGGCTCGCTGTGAGATGCGACTCGGTTCGGCTCAGCTCGCTGTGAGCCGACGCTCGATTGGGCTCGGCTCGCTGTGCGCCGCGACTCGGTTGGGCTCGGCTAACTGCGAGCCGCGCCGGGTTCGGCGCGGCTCACGGTAAGCCGACGCTCGGTTCGGCTCGGCTCGCTGTGAACCGCGGCTCGGTTCGGCTCGGCTCCCTGTGAGCCGCTGCTCGGTTCGGCTCAGATCAGTGCGAGTCGCGGCTCAGGATGGCTCGAGCCGATCGAGCCATTAACCGAGCCGAGCGAGCCATTTACATCCCTACTTCATTGGACAATGAAAAGTAAAAATAGAAATTGTTCTTACCAGCAGTTGTAGGAATAGACTTATATAATTGGTAGGTAAACCAGTCTCAGTTTATCATGTACTTGCAAAGCTTATTGTGGTGTGATGAGATTTACTCATCAGACAGTTTTGTTTGAGCGGTGCAGGAAGCAGAACGTGCCGCCTTAGCTTTGGTCCAGATTGAATATATGTCTATTAGTCCTTCGTAAGCAACTAGTTTTGATTGTGTTATTTAATCTCCAGTGACAGTTAATAGTGGTTCCCTGACTGAATCAAACTCTAAAAGTGATTCCTATAATGAAAAAATTTGTGGTGAATCAAACTTTGTTTTCTTTTATAGTGATTTCTAGAGTGAATCTTCACTAACTTTGAAAGACTCTTCTGATTTAAACACTCATGCTGTTGAAACTGTTTCTTCTAAAAGTGTTGGAAAAAATAATATTCCGTCTTGTCAGTGCGGGATTCATGTTATTGAAGAACTTTGTATTTGGGAAGTCAAAGACAATTTTCATTGCCTTATTTCGCCTTTAATCTGTGCAGCCTGTTTCCACTATATTACTAACCAGCTAGCGCTTGCGTGTCTCACTAGGGACTTGAGTAACTTGATCGTAATGAATTTTTACATGATCGTACTTGGAACGCAGTGCTTGAACCTACTAATTTTATGCAGATATAAAACGCATATTAAGCAAAACATGAAAATAGTGGCGAATTTAGAATTGTGACTTTTGAATGTGGATTACGAAGCTTACTTGAACGTAAAGTAGAATAGAGATAACAGATATACTAACTTCAAAAGATTTATGGTCCTGAAAACACTAACTTTGTTATTTGAACTACCAATGTGAAAGAAAGAAAGAAAAATGATGGAGTGTACTTTTGCAGTGCTTTGCTTATTTAAGACTCATGTATATTAGAAACAGTAAAAAACTTATCTACACCAAAATCCAAATCCTTGTGGTGGATTTACCTTAAACATTACTCATATGTGTATATATCAGTGGAAGAGTTTCTGTTATATCAAAGCATTTAATGAATCATATAAACGATCATAAAACATTTACTGGTTATTATGACATTGATAAGAAACAAGGACATTTAACTTGTTCAGTGAATATATTCTTAAGTAATGTAGAATTCCTTTTCAAGATACAGAATTTATTGCAAAACTAATTCCAACTATTATTGAACAGCATTTTTCTCCAGCAAAAACTTTACGTCGTTCAAGAGAATATATTATTGATATGCAAAGTTTTAAAATGTCATTCTAAGTTTTTTAACGTGTTCAAATTTTTTAAAAAATATTCTGAGCCTTTAAATGTGAAATAATATAAATTTCAAGGAATATTACGTTAATTTTTCATTGTATGGTAAAACTTCCATGTGAAGTTGTAGAATTAGCAATAGGCTATCAAAAACAGTGTGAATGGTTAATTGAAATATTTCATGGATTATCATGGGATACTTCAAATAATAATTCTATAACTCATATCCGAAGAATGGTTGCACAACTCTGCGAAATTCATGCAGGATTTTTATGTAAAGGTACAGAAAAATTGTTTCAACTAAAAAATGTAAAAGATATAAATGATGAAGGTTGTCCTTCGCTTACTTCATTAAATTCTAATGTCAATGTAAAGTGTTGTACTTACCATATACTTAAGCAACTGAACGGTGAAAACTGTATGCAACTTCAATACTGCTTAAACTTGTGAAAGATTTGTTTAAGATAAAGTTCTAATTTTATTATTGTATGTAGACTATTGAAAAATACTACTTTTACGAGTATGAAATAGATATGGAAATGCTATATAGAACCTGATTTTTTATTACTCATGAAATGATAATACTTTAAGAAAATATCTTTAGAAATAAAATATGTGAATTTGTTTTCTTTTGATTAAAATTTGAATGATACTTTAATTTAAAAAATATTAAAGTCGGAATATTTCTATTTTAAAGAAAAAGTTTTAGATAAAAACTTATATTTAGCTAAAATATTTTCTAGTTAACCTACTTAAAAAATTTCAAATAAAATTATTTCCATAAACTTTAAGTGCAAAATAAATAACTTACAGGAAATTTCTTTGATAAAAATTTAAGACAAGTTTTTCTGTTTAACTAAAATATTATTTTGAAAATATATTGTACTTTTTATTAAACTTCTGTTTAAGGACAATATTATAATAGGGTTCGTATTATAATAATAGGGTTCGTAGCCTGGTGTAGTATGTGGGGTTCAATTAACGTAATTTGCATATATTCCTGTGTAATCTCTGCTATGTTAAATAGGGACTGGGCCGTAATCCCTGCTATGTTAAATAGTGGCCGTAGCCTTTCATAGTTTTGGAGGGCGTCCATGTTATTTGGGTTAGGTTAAATACTGTGTAATCTCTGGGTGTGGGAGAAGCCGACTGTGCTGTGCTGGAAACTGACTTCAGATTTTTGTTATGTGTCTGTAAACCCGTTGCCACTGATATCATGGGTTGGTATAAGGGTTAGGTAATCTCTGCTATGTTAAATAGAGGTTGGACCGCAACTCTATTATTTGTGCTACGTTAAGTAGTGTTTTTAGTGTTGAAAAAGAGCTTCGTATCCTTTTATGGAATCTCTGATTTGTTAAATAAGGGGCGTAGCCTTTCATAAGAGTGCGAAAAGAGGCGCCGTAGCCTTTTATGAAACGTAGGTTAGCTGCTGTAGTATGGGCTTCCGCAACCGCTTTCTATTACCCAGGACATATTTCTAATTACCCAGGAATTCTCCCGAAATATTAGCAATTAAAATTCAATAATCCTTTAATATTCTTATTGCGAGGGAATCATTTCAAACACATGCGAAAATGTGAAACAAAGTAGTTTAAAAACACGTTAAAAGTTCTATGATACGAATATTTAAAAAAATTTTCTTATTATAGAACTTTTAACTTTCGCTCTGGGAAATACATTTTAAGAGAAAAACAAAGCCAAGTTTTCAAATGTTGAAAAAATTACTTCTGCAACTTTTTAGTTTCTTACGTATATTTCCTTCCAGTTTCTGAAGGTTAAATGGAGAACTATTCTTAAAACTCAACTATAAATACAGTGCAGAATGTTTTTTGTGAATACAGTTGTACCAGTTGCAAAGCAACTGTGCTGCTTCAAAGCCTCTGTTTATAGTTAGACTGGTAGTCATAGTAGCGTGTAAGCCAAGGGTGTGCTTTATATATATAGGGTGATTCATGAAATCCGTAACAGGGCCTTAACTGAGCTTCTAGTGCACAAAAATCTTTGAAACAAAATATTTTAATACCAACGTGTATGTGCCGAACCACGTCGTGATATATCTGAAATCAGGGACATCTGGGGAATATCTCTACGGGAGGGTGCAACCTCAAATCTTTAAAGAGCAACAGGGGTTGATTTTGACCCCATTGAAACAATCGCTAAATTTTGAACAACTTTTAGAGGAAACATGTTCCCATATATCTTACTCTTTAGCAGTTACAAGACCTAATTGGCGGTCGAAAGTAACATAGTGTAGATGACTTTTGGGAATTTTGGATGCTCTAAGTAAAAAGTATAGAAAATAAAGGTTTCAAATTAAAGCGAAATACTAAATGGGATATGCGGAATCAAAAGAGGAAAATTGAAAAAACAGGGGCTTCCCGGGAATACTGTTACGAGGAAGAGCTAAAAAATTAAAAATAAAAGCAATGGTTGAATTTGCTTTCTTTGAAACAAACATGAAATTTTGAACAACTCATATATATATATACATCCCACTATCATTGCGACTCACTTACATTTACTGTTCGCCGTCATTATGAGACCCCGGTGTTTCTGAGATCCGTATTCGGGTCTTACTTTAAAAGCCGTGTTATTCGTACTCTACAACGTCCAAGTACCTCAAAAAACTTCCCTTGTAAAATTGGATCCGGGATTCCATTTGATATAAAAGTGCATACAAAATGTATAGCTTAAGTTCCTGCACATTCCGTGCGTGGCGCTGCCCTCGCTAATCGTATAAAGATGTATAGCTTTTTTCACTCATACCATGCCTTTACTGGAATCCACATAGACGTTGGCAAACCTGACGCGTGATCTAACACACACTTAACTGCGCATGCGTTCATTTCTCCCACCAGTTCTTGCTGTCTTGTTCCTCACAACGTACAGAACTCACAGTGTCTATGTGTGTGTGCGTGTGTGTGTTTTGCACATACATATTGAAAACAGTGAAGGGCTCCTATTTGGATCACGAGAAGAGGGTTGGGTGATAAAAGAGCAAACTTGACCTTGGCGTTCCATTCGGAAAGGACGAAAGGTGATATGAACCAAGTTACGAAGCAACAGGGCAGAAACTAAGGTCACGAGGCCATCTTAAGTAGCTCTGTGTATTCTTATGGGTTTAGTGCAAGAACCCCTCGCAATCAAAAAAGAAATTGTAATAACTCTAAAAGTATAAATGATATGGAGAAACTGAAAACAGTTTTAGTATCAGAGTCCCCGGGAGTTTTCAACCTCAAATATTAATGGTCCTCCGTGAAGTTTTGGGTTTGACGCCTCCCCCCTTTCAAACACAGTAGGGGTAGAAAAAAGGAAAAAGATTTGGATTCAGCGAGCTTCAAAATGGAAGTAAAGAACAATTTGGGGTGTAAGTTATAGGTCCCTTGAAACTAAAATAAGGGACTTTATATCCCGCTCCTGTCTGTCCGTCTGTTGCAAGAAATTATATCTCAGGAACCAGAAGACGTAGGAACTTGGTTGAGGTATCATTTGAAAGCTCTTGTTAATTCATTAGGAATGGCTATCTTACTTTTTGTATTAGTCACCCAATATAGGGTGAAACGGGGGATTGGGGTACAACTCAGACTCTTATATCTGGAACTAGAAGACTTAGGGACTTGCTTGACATGTCACTGGATGGCCCTCGTCAGTTCATTAGGATTGGCTCTTCTACTTTTTATTAGACACCCTATAGAGTGAAACGGGGGATTCGGGTAAAACTTATACTCCTATATCTCAGGAACTAGAAGACGTAGGGACTTGGTTAAGGTATTAGAAAAGTCTCGTCAGTTTATTAGAAGCGGGTTTCTAATTTTTTGGTTTCACAGCCCCAGGTGTGTAACGGGGGTGGCAAAGCTATACAATTCCACACGCGTCCATCGATGTACCCCAAACTAAGAATTGTCTTCCTTTGGCACTGGGCAAGGTCGCAAAGGTATTCCGAGTTCGACGTTGTTCTCCAGATATCAGTGTTGCCACTTTTTTCATTTTTAAAAAAAAATCCTTCTATACACTTCGACATAACCACACCAACTTGGAATTAACATTATTGGGGACAATGTAACAACACTGTGGCCCTAAGAACCCGAGTTTTCATTGTTGCCAACCTATGAGAAAATGCCACATATTTTGTGTTTCAGATGCTATCAAGGGACCGGAGTCATCGCGATTATTAATTGAATCACAGCGCTAACTTGTTTAATTTGAGTAGTAAAAACAAACCCGAGGGGAAATTAAAAACTACTAAATCTACTACAAGATTAAAAGTAACATCAACATGATAATATTAAAAAGGTTTCTGCTAATCAATCCTTAAATAATAGAGGTGCGAGGGGTAAAAGTAATAAAAGTCCGGTTTAACGCTTTTTTTTCGAGTTTTTCGAAACCCAGGTGGTGGTGGGAGCGTATAATCTATCGGATGACAGAATATGTAAACAAGAATAGTAGCGCAAGAAGAAAGAGCAAGAAACACGGGTACGCACAAATTATATTATCAGAAATAAAATGTACACATTAATTCCCTTCCTCACGGTTTTTGGGAATTTGAAAACTAGCATCTCGTCAACTCCCGTGGCCCAGTAAATCCAGTCACTGGAATTTGAGTTATTCTGTGGCGTTCAGGCAACTTTGGCTCAGGTAGAGTAAGGGTAAGGGCAATGATAAGGAAGGTATCGGCCAGGGCCATTCTTAAGTTACTATGCCGGCATTTGTCTGAAACTGAGGAAACCCCTGGAAAATGTCACGATGGTCGCCGACGGAGTTCGAGCCCACGTACCTACCCATTGTCTCTTCGCAGTCAGAGACGTTACCCCCTGGACCACGGACTAGGTGCTGGTAGCTGGCTTTGAGTAAGGACTAAGGAAGCGGATCGGGCTTCAGTCCAGCTCAAGCTTGCCATTTTGGCAATCTTTCCATTTCTTTATTAAGTGAATTGAGTCGACTTAGTTCAGGTGGTAGTTCATCTGACTTCGTCGTGAATCACCCTGTATACAAATTATTAGATAGCGCCCCTTTCAAGGAATCGTCTGCCTCTTTGAGAAAGGCGTCCCCCTTAAATTACAGAAATATTTTGCACTAATATTTTAAGTGCTTTTAACACTTATTTTCATTCATCATATGTCAGAAATAGGCAATGTTAGAATATATTTTCGTACATTAAATGTGTCTCACATATTGAAAACAAAGTTTTAGTGCATTTTATGTAGACTTACTACATTTAGAAACTTGACAACATACTAAATCCTGATTTAAATATGAATGCAGAGTATCATTAAATAATATTTATCCACCAGGAAGAAACAAAGAAACAGAGACAGAGAGGGTTTGTGTTTGTTTTGACATTCGAACTACGTAAGCATGCCATATTTTCCAATTTGAAATGCCATTCCCAGCAAACCGAATGATTTGCACTGTTGTGCCGATCAACAGAAAAAAACAACAACGATATCTTGAAATGAAGCAGAAATTAACAAAATTTTTCTTTGCAAATTCCTTTCAAATGCAATTGATTGCAACGTATTACATCGGCATTGGTCTCCTGAAACTGAGTAAAGCCCGGAAATTCTCAATCTGTATGGACGGCTGGAGGACTCAAACCTATATGCCTCCCCAGTGTCGAACTCGCGTACCTACCCAATGCTGATCCAAAGTCGGCGACGATACTGCCTGGGTAGTTCTTAGCGTCCCCGTGTAAACTCAAGTGAATATGGAAATATACAGTCTTTGGCCTATCCGTTTTTCTTAAATCTCAGTAACTCAAAACAGACAGAGATGAGCCATACATCATTGGGTTCCTCATGGTCTGAAACTTTGGGAACAACTATGACTAAATCTAATACTGGTAGGTACTATCCAATAGCTTAGCATTATCTTTTGTAAAAAATGACGGT
>JAGDQP010005022.1:60254-81102 GCA_022664845.1 Lepisma saccharinum | reverse complement strand
AACATGAACTATTATTATCAAATATTAAGTTTGGAGAGTAATGAAAATGTATATGGAAAGTGTAATTGACATTCTACTTGAAAAGGATCGGGAAGGAAAGAAGGTTTATGGAGGAAACTATGCTTGTAAAGGAGTGAAAATGTTATACTTTTGTATATTTTGTGGCGGTGGCGTATTTATATCGGATTCGCGTGTTTTGCAAACTTTTCGTACTTATTTACAGGACAATCCAATCCGTTGTATTGGTTGTAACTTGAGAATTGGTCATAATTACTGTGTATATGTTTAGAAAGCATGCAAAGTTTTTTCACAACATTTTTCTAATCAAGTGAATCACTATGAAACATTTGTGGAGTACTACGAAATTTTTCAAACGACAGGGTCATGTAAACATTTCCATGAATATTTTTTCAAAACTTGTAGAGAATTAGTTTGTAATACTGAGATCATTGCTCAACTCATACCCGATGTTATTCATGAAATTACTTTTTACTATTAATACCACTCTGCCCCAGATATCAAACATTAAAATCTCTTGTCATTGGACTGTGGACATATACAACAATTTGGTACCTATCACCAAAATGTGATTGGAACTTGTCTAATTCTTCGACACCTCCACCTTTTTTCTTTCATGTTAACACCTGCAGCTTCACATAAGGCTTTTCCCTCCTTAATCCATGTTTGGATAATTTCTCATTCTACAGGTAATGTACCTTGTCTGATTTGCTCTGCTTCCGGCCAGACATAGAGCTCGCGCAAGACAATCATACCCCCGATCGCCAGGGAAGCTAGGAACGGTAATGATGTTTTTGTAAGTACTTCTCCAGTGGGAGATACTTCTTTTTATCATTCAGTCGGCTCTGTCCACGTATCGGATAAGTAATATTACAATTGATCGTATTTTTCCCCCCAGGAGAAATACTTCGTTTAAAATATTTTCCAAAGTGGAAAGAATATTATCAACTGTCATATACGGACGTTTTCTCCAAAGAATATAAACGCCGGCGCCCGAGGGTATCATTTGAACTGTCGATGAAAAATCTCACATAACTATTTTGGTACACATCCGAAAATATCTGTTCAAGCGAGAATGTAAACAGGACCTCAACATATTCTTTGAGGTTTAAAATTCTACCCGGCTCTCGAACACCTATGGTAACCTCTACTCCACGTAAAGGGAATCTATTATATTCTCTATTACGGCGGGATATTACTTCAAACATAGTTTCCCCTGTTCCATGCAGCTAGGGATAGGCATTCTACCAATGACTACCATCTTCCCTTTCTAATATTATGTGGTTGAGAATGCATATCCACTCTCACTGACTTGTTTTGCTCTTCTCCCTCAAAACTGTCCCTAACAAGTCTGTGAGAGTCTGAGTGGCTGGTGTTAGGAATAGCAGCAGCAAATGAAGTACTTGATATATTACAAAGAGAAGTGGTAGGAAGAGGGTAGGTAGAGGTAGACGGGATAGCATCATCCATAGTAAATGTGCTAGGGACATGTGTTTACATGTGTAGGTGGTGGTGGTGGCACTAGGGCAGAGGAAGTTGAAACGTGGGGAACAGATTCCAATAGTGGTGCAATACACAGTAGAATTTTGGAGAACACGGGTTAATGTATTGGCTAATGAGGTGGTGGTAGTAGTACAAGCACTAGTACTAACAAAATTACTTCACCGGCTAGTACTATTATTGCTATTAGAAGATGCACTAAATGGAAAAAGAGACAGACCTGCGAGGAATGATGGACAGAGATTCATCTTCGTTCACACGAACATAAATCTTTGACACACCACTCTTAACATTAGGCACTAGCCCTAAAATCATGTACACAATAGAATCAACTACTCTCCCTTTATCTTTATCCACTGCATCTACTAAGATAGAATAATATTCCCAGCCTAACCTTTTACAGACCGATTGCACATAAAAACCCATTAGGCCTTTATAAAAAATCCGCCTTGAAACAACATTCGTTTATAAAAATCTATTTACCTTAATTCAAATATCCCTTTTACAGTAAAACTAGTAGACTGATTGCACATAAAAGCCCATTAAGCCTTTATAAAAATCCCCCTTGAAACAATATTCGTTTATAAAAATCTATTTACCTTAATTCAAATATTCCTTTTACAGTAAAAGTATATAAAGGTCCATTAATCCTTTATAAAAATACCTCTTGAAACGGCATTCCTTTATGAAAATCTATTAATCCTCATTCAAATATCTCTTTTACAGCAAAAGTAGTAGACCGATTGCACATTAAATCCCCCTTGAACAACATTGCTTTATAAAAATCTGTTTACCTTAATTCAAATATCCCTTTTACAGCAAAAGCAGTAGACACTATAGTTCCTCAGTGCTTTACTCAAAAGACCTGCTTGAATACTTCGCCTTTCAAAAAGGTCCAAATTCAAATCTGAAAAGAAAAAATGTTTAATTATTATTCCTCCCTTCAATACACATTTAACTTTACATATTCATTTGTTTTCACACACACATCCTGTACTTAAAATCCTCGAAGGATTCCCACTTACTAAGAAACATTTGAATCGGCAGTTGGAAGAAGGTAATAAAAGCAAAAAATTTGACAATCTACTTTATGCCGGATTTGATATCTGGAAGGGATTGCGCATCAATACACTGCACAAAGAAAGCAAAAAAATATTGGAAAATCCTAAAAAAAAAAAAACAGATGTGAAATAGAGACGGGCAAAGATAGCGTAGCAGCTAGTTTTTCTCTGCTACTTCGGCTAAACTGCTTCCACCGATTAAAAGTAGCTACTGGCTTAACTTATTTTTCTCCGAAGTTTGCTAAAGGTAAAACTCACTGTTTCCTATTTTTTAAACAAACAGAACTGCTAGAAGAACGGAACAAAAGGGCAGAGAATTGTCTGCGGATAGGACAATCATGACGTGTGAACACTACGTAATTAGTGGCGTCTGTTAAGTGTTTGCGATACTGATAGAAACGCCTCTCGGAAAACACTGGTCGCTAGTTAGTTTTGTGGCGTAATGGGTAAAGCGGTGGACTACAAATTCAGTAGTCTCGAGTTCGATACTCGGTCATCTTAAAACCTTTTCTTTGTAAGAAAAGAGTATTCCCGTTATATTTTGAATTGCTATTGTTTAATTTATTTTATACCTTTAATTTCATTTAATGTTTTTTGTAATCTATTCTTTTCTGTTTACTTTGATTCTGTACTCTCATTCAGATTTAATAAATAAATAGTAAAAAATGGGCAAGGCATTGGACTTGTGATTCAGTGGTCCCAGGTTCGGTACTCGTTCAGCTAAAGTTTTGATTTTTAAAGAACAATACCTTTTTCCTTTCTGCTTGCGAAACAGGCTTTGCTTTTGCGATTATACTTTTTTTCTTCCTTTTAGGTGAATAAAACAATACACACTTTAAACGTTTTATAAAATTCACAGACACAGGTTGGAAAAAATCAGGTTAGGTATTGTTTCTTCCTAATACGCAATGAAAACATTGTTTCAAACTGTCAAGATATTATTGTCATGGAATTATTCACGCCAGGATTCTTTACGCTGGCGAGAATACTATCACGTCATGATTGTCCCTCTCCTCAAACACTCGTAAGGATAGAGGGACTAGTGCCCCGAGGTTAGAGTCCAGAGATTCTGCCAGAACCCACCAAAATGGGAGTTCCCAAGCATTATTTCTTTTACGTTAAAAATAAATAGAAATCCTAAAATTCTACTTAGAGCTTCCCAATTTTGGGTTCATACTCCCCGAACTTAAAATTCTGTCAGAATCCCTGTACTGGGCCAGATATATTTAATTATTTATTTTACATTGTTGAAAACATCCAAGAACAAAACTGCTGCAAACTGATAGAGATAAACACCTACTGCATCTACGAAATGCTGCGCCTGTAGTGGGCACAGTCGTTTGTCTTGTATCTCTGCAACCCGCCAAATCTAACACATTAATATCCAAAAAGGCGCAATCCCAACCAGTTGTGCATATGGGTAAATACCCTTTTGCATTCCCCTAGATTCGGGCTCCGGTTTTCCCGTTTCTTTCTTACGTCAGGCATGTATCTATAAGTTCGTTTTGGAAGGGCACCACGGGCTTTCGATGGAGATCCACGGTGTCTGGGCATGGTGTATATATGGAGTGTATGTGAGCTACACCGACAAACCCCTGGAAGTGATTCCTCACATCAAATAAGACGAAAGTTCCGCTGACAGATTTCTGAAACGTGCATTGTTTCGGAGCTACAGGTTTATTGTATATCCAAGAGCAATACATGCATGAGATACCATCATATTAATATATAGATAAATAACATATTAATATATATAGATAAATAAAGTATTATTACAACATAGACCAATAAAAAAGTATTCAAATTAAAATGTAACATGAAATTTAGCACAAAGTAGATCTAAGGTTAAGTAACGAGTTAAACCTAGAGTCACGAAATATCAGAATAAATCTACAACGAGTAATGTTATCTAGTTTTGAATATAATTTTTCGATGTCTTGTTCTGTTTTCGTGAATAAAAATTTGTATAATTTTAGAACTGTAATGCATGTCAAAACAAGTTAAATTTTAAAATGTTGTCAAAGTAATAAAAGGAATAAAAACAAATTGGGCAAAGTGATAGGGCCTAACAAGAATATTACATGAATGGGTTAAGATATGAAATTGCTGAGATCTGAAGTAGTCAAGAATCTATGAGTTTCATTCAAATCGGTTACCGAAAGCGTGGGGTAATTAACTTTAGAGTTTTATATTTTTATCAACACGAACAGTAAGCTGATGCGGCATAGTATCGTCAAAAACTTTAAACTTTCTCCATTTGAAAATGCATATTTCAAAATTCCACAGTGAGCATGCAAGGAATTTCCCAAAATAAGAAAAGGATTTCGGAAAATTTCTGAAGATGAGGTAGGTCGCAATAAGCATGAATTAAACGACTTCCCGTGTAGGTAAAGATGATATATGTCATTCATAGCATCCAATTGAGCAATGATATTCAATCTCTTTGATAAATAAATAAAAATGTTGTTTGAAATCATGCAATTCTTATTCCTACTTGTTATGCAACCACGCATTTAAAATAAAATCGTTCGGTATATGGAATCTACGAGTACTTGAGATATCGACTTGGCGCAAACGATTTACTGTTTCCTGGTGGAATACCGTCCCATTCATACTTATGTCAAGCCATCTTTACTTCAGAGAATTTCTAGGATTCTCCTAATTCCTTTGGGAAATCCCTTACGCGCCCATTGCAAAATTTTGAATTATGCATTTTCTGATAGTGTAGATTTAAGGTCTTTGACGGTACCATGAGATCTACTGTTTGTACTGATAGAAATATGAAGCTATAAAGTTCATTTTTTCAAGTTTTCGGCAGCCTGTAGCTCCGGAACTATGCGCATTTCCAACATTTGTCAGAGGAATTATTTTTTGTTTTGATGTGAGGAATCACCTCCAGAAATTTGTCTGTGCAGTTCAGAAACACCCTGAATATAGTCACGCTTAACATATTATACTAATTTAGCATGAAACTAAATTACACTTCTCTCTCCCCGCCGTACCCACCGCTTTCTACGTTCCTGATTTAATTGTTTTATATACGGTTCCCTCTCCACCAGTTAGTTCAAGCTCAGATAATTACATACGAACGTTTTCTAACAGTGATAGTATGAGCTAAATTACCTTAGTCCATCACTCTACTGCACACATAACAGGATACAAGTAAATAAGTTAGTCTAAAATTGTTTTTTACATTGCTTTTTCACAGTCGGGAATAAATAACTTCTATTTAGATACGTTTTCTTCTAAACTGCTATTTTTAATTGCTATTATTATCATATTTGCGTAAAGCAACTGTTGCTATCACTGTTACGGAATAACATCAGTTTTGCCCATTCCTAACATGAAATTTCTGTTAGTCGATAGACGGAGAAAATGCATTTTTTACTTGCTTGTAGCTTTAGCGTTCATTGTGAATACATTCCTTGTATATATATAATTCATTTGAAGTACCATTCATTCATTTTATTGCGTTTTTCTTCATTTATATCGTCGATTTTTCCATACTTACGTCCAGTGATGGGAAGTAACGTAACGGAAGTAACGCGTTACTTTTTTCAGTAACGTCTCCAAGTAACGCGTTACATTTTTCCAAAGTAACTGTAACGGTAACGCGTTACAAAATGTAAGTAACGTACCTAATTTGCGTTACATTTCGGATGAGTAACTACAATATATGTATAGTTTTTTTGGAAACAAATGTTTCTTTCCTGTCGGTGAATTTCTCAGAATGGAGCAATGGAGCATGAACTATGTCAGTGACCGACAGTCAGTCACCAGCACACAGAGAAACAAATAAGATCTTAGTGTCTGAGATATTGGTTGATCCCAAGACTGTATATACATTTATTGAAAGATACTCATATGTACAAAACTACTATCAAGTGAACTTTTATATTGCATAGTAGTATAAATCGTAACAGGTAACAAATACCTAAATGAAACAAATAGAAAAGCGGAAGACGCTTATTCATGTATAAAGAACAAAGCAACTGTTGGGTTCAAGCAACAAAGCAACTGTTCAAGCAGCATAACAAATTTACATAACTTGTAATGATGTAAAAACTGTTAATGTAAGTCTTTTATTATGTCAATAGCGCAGAAATCTTTCCGGACTGTATGAGTGGAAAAACAGGAGCTCTAGACTGCATGGGATATCACCTCCAATGGAGAAATGCTGACCCATGTAGTTGAGAAAGCACCTCAGCTCCCCAAAAAGGGGAAAAGTGAGTCTAATATATAGACGGATATATAGGGCAAAGGACACACAACAAAAGAGAAGAGACTCCACAATACAAGTTACTGTAACCATATTCTACTCTACATACTTGGAAATTGGCTGGAAAGCCCAACTGTCACTATAGACCAAACATACAGTCCGGTGAGTAACATGGCGCTACATTTTATGTTATAACCATTCTTAGAATGAAACCATATTTCTAAGATTTACCGTTTGCCTTTTATTACTGGCTACAACCTTATCCCCAGTACCTCTAATTTGCCTAAGAGGCTGAAAGCCAAACGTTAGTGCCACTTGCTATTTTTGGAAGATGAGTTCAGCCTCAGGGAAATCATGTGTACTGATTGCAAGCACCTGGAAGATTTTGACAGCTCGAAATCAATACATTCAGTGAGTGAACTTCGAGTGCAATGGTAGTCTACTTTACTTTTATTCTGTTGTTTTTATAAAGATGAAGAATGAAAATATTTTACCGTTCGAACATTTGTAAAAATACTTTTTCTTAAAAGCTGAGAATGATGGTGGACAGAATTTTAAAAGTAAAGTGTCTGAAGTGCCCCGGCGGGAAACATTTATTAACAGCCAGGAATTTGTCCCCAAATTTGAGGAAGCATCTAAAGGTAAGATTTTTTTAGTAGTTACATTTCTAGTGTAGACCGAAACAGCACACACACAAACATTGGATCAAGCTATTGTCTAAATGTTAATAACTTGTTTACGCGTGCTCTTAATAATAGTATATTAATGCTTTCTTCAATACAAGAACTAAGATATATTTCTCAGAAAAATTAGGCAAGGATTGGGAAGATCTGGTTGCATCTAACTTTACGGGTACTATCCTGGCATTAGCCTGGTAAAAGTGAGGAGAAAAATAAGGGAATTTCAAGTTGGACGGCCAATTCCGTGATAGGAACGAGACATCCCGAATGCGAAGAACGCTTTAATTGCACCACATTGCTTGGTATTCTTGTTATTTGTGAAATATATAAAAGTTGTATAATGATACTCTGTTTACGGTATACTTATGGAGAATGTGCAATAATAATAGTGGTAGCAGTAGTAGTAGTAGTAATACGGAAAATTGAAATAATAAGAATATTTTGTTTCTGTTTACATATTCAAAGTTTTGGACCTAAAAGTAGCGCGTTACTAACGCGTCACTTTCGAAGTAAGGTAACAGTTACTTTTATGGGGCAAGTAACGCGTTATATTTTAAAAGAAAGTAGAGTAACTTGTAACGCGTTACATTTTTACAAGTAACTTACCCAAGACTGCTTACGTCTGAGCACTTACAACTGAACATCCATTTTTTCCATCAGTTGGAAAAAGGAAATAAATCCACCACCTTTTCTTAATTTTACAGGAAAAAATACAATACCTGGAAACTGTCTGAGAGAATACACAAGGATCAGAATACCGTTCTGAATACTCTGTAAAAATATGGTCTCCTTGCAGCAAATATTAAAAATGTTATACAGTTTTCGTTAATGTCCCACAAAATAGATTTTTGGATTTATTTCCTTCTTCCAGCTATCGATTCTTTGTAAAACGCCCTTGTGAAAAAACTCAGAAAACATACAAAGTAATGAACAATCTCATAGGTACAGTTAATGAATTGTAACATCAGTAAGACACTTGAATAATGTTGCCATCACATTACATTCGCGTAGTCACTTTGACTCCTAAGGGATATAGTATGAACATCCCCGGGATGTACTATAGATATCCTCGTGATGTACTTTGGATATCCTATGGAATATAGTGTGGATATTCTCTGGATGTACTATATCATTAGTATATATTCTACATATTAAATTTCAATATAAAAATTCTATTTAAATTTCATTGAAATCTCGTTCATGTAGAAGAAGGAATAGAGAGCGTAGTCCTTCAGTTTTCTACGACTCAAGCAAGAAGAAGCAGTACAGACTGTATTTTTTCCGTTTTCAGCAACTCGAAACTTAAATTCTGAAAAGAAAAATGAAAAGGGAATAAAGTTACTTATTCAACATTTAAAATAAAAACAGTTTAATGATTCTAGCACAATCACTGCTCAAATCCATTAATTAACTTTCACCCCGAACCAGAACCTTAGATGCCTAAAGGCCTTAAATAAAATTTTGTTAGAAGACTACTACTACTACTAGTGAGAAAGAGCTTCATCACAAAAGTCTGGCAGAATCATTGGTGAAATCCACTAATTAAATTTCAACCTGAACCTGAACCTTAGACGCCTAAAGGTCATAAATAAAATATTGTTAGAAAGACTAGTACTGCTGAGAAGCATTTGTAGTAAGAGCTTCAGCATAGAAGTCTGCCCATAAAATAAAATAAAAAAATCATAGTACGGTCTGCCTCTCCGTTCTCGAGCCTTAACATGAGCCAAAGAAAGATACCGAAAGGCCATAAAATAAAATAATTTCTCAGATAGTGCACTATACAAGCCTGAGCCGAAGATGCCTAAAGGCCATAAAATAATCCTTGGTCTAGATTTGACATATTCTAGCAAATACAAACAACACGTGTTTCAATGGGCTACTCAGCCAAATCACAACAAAAGCAAGCAAGCATCGGAAAGCGATGTTGAAAATCACATATGTTTCAATTCAGTACTAACACAAATCGCAAGAAAAGCAACCAATGGAAGCGAGCTGGAAAATCACAATACGTGTCTCTATTGGCTATTCACCCAAATCGCAAGCAACGCAAGCGAGCTTGAAAATGATTTAAAAAAATTAAACTTTTTACTTACAATATGGTGGCAATCGCCCGACCGCAAGTTTTCCTTTTACAGTACAACTGTGAATGGGCATTTCAATATCTAGCTCTCATTGGTTAAAATAATGCTACGGTGCTAAAATTTGATATATCTCTGTAGTTGGTCTATCCTGCAAGAGTTGATTACTCGTCTACCGGTAACATCAAACTCTTAACATTCATGCATGAAATAGTTTATTTTACTATCTTTTAAACATTTAATATACTTTCAAAACAACATACAAAATTGAAATTAGTTGCAAATAATAAAACTATATGAAAACAATGTAAAATTCTTCAAAACTAGCGATAACTCGCAAAATTATTTCACCTCGAATTGTTCAACTGTTTTTGCTGTGATCTATCGGGCACCAAATATATAATTCGCTAATGTCACATAAACAATGTTATATGAAGTTTTAAGTAGCAATAAGTCTAACATCAATAAAATTATTTTTCCGATGAAAACCTAAACACGTTCAAATTAGTAATTACAAAGATATGTTTCCACATGTAAAATTGTACTATCATGGCCAAAATAATGTTCACATGACTTTATTATACACGATTTTTCTCCAAGTCTAGAAGATAGGCCACCCAACTGACGTAGAGGGGGCGATGTGTGATTCTGAGAGTGTGTGCGTGAACGAACAAGGGTTGGATATTTTTTTCTTTAAGAGAAATCATTATCGCATGTCCTGGCTTCTGGAAAGATATTTATGGTTTCTTGTAGTATGTACGAAAGAATGAAAAAAAAGAGAGATCGCATTTGAAACAGCAAAACAGGGAACCTAACGCAATTTTACTTTAGTTGGGCCATTAGTTGAAATTTACTGAAAGACTTAATTTAAATTGTCCAGTAGAAAAGATCCTTACCGAACATGAAGAAACGAAAATGAACGCTGAAACCAATGGTTACTAGGTAATTATTTCTTTCTTAATGAATCGAGTATTCCATAGAACACTAATGTTATGCACGAAAGACAAGACAAAACGTCTGTTTCTATCAGTTCTTAAAAATGGGGCACGATATTTATGCTTTATAATTTCTGATATTATGTTGTTATTTACGTTACAAAGAAGATGTTAGCAGCAAAATACACAAAATATGTTGCATGATATATATCACAGTCATATTCAATCCACTAGTGGATGAGGTCTTTCTCCGAAGGGAGGAGTATATATATTGATGTTCAACAGATACAAATAAAAGTATGAATCTTTGAGCATCATATGGAGAATATCTGAGATAAATTAAGATCTTTTCCTTTCCAGAAAAATATATGTGTGTGTGTGCGTGCATGTGATAAACGTAGATATGAGTATGTTTCGTTCCAAACGGCCAACATATCTAACTTTGGAGAGTGTTGGTTTCGAATTCGGGAGGTCCTCGGTTCGGTACCAGCGGTTGACTGTCCTGACTTAGGATTTCCCAGTGTTTTCCTCAGCCACACCAGACATGTACCGGGATGATACCTTCACTTTACGTCCTGGCCGACTCCCTACCGCATTTCACAAAACTTTATCTTGGAGTGATCCATAGGTGCCTAAAAGCTATAAATAAGATGCAAACCCGAGTAAAATATATAAACCTGTCGCTCTGTGAATCGGCATATTGCTTCTTAATGCCGTGTTGATGGATCGACATGGAAACCAAGATCGATCAAGTGGCCGTAGCTCAGTTGCTATAGCGTTGGCTTAGCAATCGAAAGCTGTTAGTACGACCATCTATCCTGACTGAAGTAGTACCGGGCAATTTTCCTCACGACACGAATAAACTAATGTTTATAATAATCTGCAGAGATAGAATAAACACACACACACTCACATAATGACAGAGAGTGTGTAGGAGAAGGCATTAGTAAGAGAGAAAGAGAAAAAAATAATTGATGAAGTCATGGAAAGAAAGAGAAGGATAGAGAAAAATCAATGAAAACCTTGAAACTAGATTGATGTATTATTACCTAAAGAACAAACGCAAACACAAGGTTTACTTTCTGATTCTAGCTAGTGATGCATCTTTTCTCTCAGACCCAAAGAGAATTTCTGATTGAGTTCTGTAAAAAGTTGAAGGTACCATTTTAGTCGAAAAAATACGGCGCTGACTGCGGATCGAACCCGGGTCACCGGAATGAAAGGTGAAGACGAAACCACTGCACCACACATTTCGCTTCTAAAATTCTACGCAACACATGTTACAGTTGTCCTGTGTGAAAGAAGTACCGTACAAGAAAACTTGACGCTTCAGGTCAATGACTTCTTCGTATTTGCACTGTTAATACACAGATACTTTAGTATGAATCTTCCAACCAATATTCGTCGTCGTCTTCTTTTTCTACAAGGACGTTCCTACCAAAGGGAATTCGGCTGGCTGCTTCCACATTCGACGTTCACGAACAGAAGTGTCTATTCGATTGTTCACTTTTGCCTTGTAAAAATATCTTCGGCAAGAAGAGGGGTTCGAACCTACATTAATCACTTTCAATACTCAGTAGTCAATTAAAGTATAATTGATAAGAGTTTGGAAACGGAACTACGTACATACATTTTTTAAATGGATTCTAATTTTATAAAAAAATATGGTATAGTATCAAGTAATTTTGATACTATAAAGTGTTTTGAGAGGTTGTCTTGAGGATCTAAAATCTGAAATCTGAAATCACATCGTTAATAATTTCTAGTACATGACATTTCTGGAATAGAATAATTGCTTTCAGTTAACTTGAATCTGAAATTATTTGTAATCAGTTACTAAAGCTTATATTGAAAGTATGAGTCTGAAATATTTCACTGTGGCAAGTCTTGATTAGCGTAAATATGCACGTAGGTATTAATTTGTTTCTAACTATACAGTTCATGATCATATTTCATGTAAACTTGTATCAAAAGATAACTTTTCATTTGAATTCTAAAATGATTCCAACTTTACTCAATGTTTCAACATAATAATGGTTTTCTTGTGTTGCCTCATTTAAATGTAATACTCTTTTTCTTGTGTTGCGTCTAAACAGAATCAGAGAAGACAACTGGGTAATATTTGTTTTTAGAAGTAGAGCAAAAAGTTGTTTTTTGTTTTGTCTAACTTTGGTTGGCTTGCAATTTAGATATGTAATTCTTTATGGCTAACCTAAGTTGGCTCATCTTTTCGTTTATCATCGTGCGAATATGATTTTATTTCACTATACTTTTTGAGTTGAAAAGCATTCATCATTTTACAAAGATATACATCTTGCACGAATTAGAGTCCTGCAAATACAGGCCCGCACCAATCCCGACCGACACGTGCAACTCCTACCTCGTCAATTCATCCTGGTTGACCCGGTGGTTAACGTATTGAAAAGCTGATCGAACCTGGGAGTCACTACTTTTAATTGTTTTTCTTTTCAAGAAAATTAACTTATTTTTTTCATGAACACTTAGACAATCAAAATGTGAGCGCACTCTTTAGCAGCTCTGAAAATGTAAGTCCAGAAATTCAGCTATATGGCAACCTCGCAACAACATGAGTGACCACTGGGCGGGTTTTAATACAATGAGTGTATTAGTGCGGTTTTTAAAGTACTAATCTTTGTGAAGAAAATAATGTTTGTATATCTAGTCGTGATGTAGCGAAAAATATGTGAATAAAATTAATTATTAGTGGCCGTAAAATAAATTACAATACAGTGATGTTGATTTGTAATCATTAGCGATTAAGTTTTGCTCATTCCCACTTGGGAGGTGAAATACTGTTTTTGAAACCTTTAACAAATTATATAACATGCTTTTTATACATATAGAATTTAACAAAATAGTAGTCAATAGAAGATTAGCTCATAAATGCACGAAACACTGTAACTGAAACAAAAATCAGTTCTATATAACTTTACTTTGTTTTTATTTCAGTAAGAGTTGAGCTTGAAGGTTGTTTTTCTGATGTCTTCGTGGTCGTGCGTGCTTGGTAACGTTATTTTTTTCCCCTTTTCGTCCATAAAGCTGGCAACGCGAGTTCGAATCCCGAAGCTTGCTCTTCTTTTCTCACAAAGCTCCGTCATCTATGTTCGTATTGCATGGACGTATTAGTTTGATTCCTGTCAAATGCAAAGAAATCTGACAGCGATTACCAGTCCTTTAATAAGGGTTAACCATTTCAAGGTTTAGTCTAATAATTATATAGACAGTTTAATAGTCATATCAAAATGTTTAGAAAAGAACAGATTAATCGATGTCATATTCGCTGACGTCAAACTTGAGGTCAGTGACTCTCTATCTGCTTTATTGTAATGTAATCATTTGCATAAATTCGTGAAATGCAGAAGGCTAACCAAATGGAAAAGGTTTTCCAATTTTAAACACCAAATTAGAAACGGCTGAATAAATCGAGATCACTGACCACAAATTTGAAGTCAGTTTCTCTGTATCTGTTTTCGTTTAGGCACTCGCCTCCATTACAGATGGAGGAATCAAAATTAAGAGGCCCAATATTTTAAGGTACTTTAAATGTTTCATTCTAAACGATAGCTTTGCAATTTGTTATCAATAACATAAATTGTATCCCCCCTGGGTATCTCTATTAAATGCGCCCATGCGCACAAGGTATTTGTTCACCAGAAAGCACACATGGCATGAGCAGGGATCGATCCAGCGCAGTGTTTCTCAACCTTTTACATGCCGCGAGCCCCTTGTAAGGTGCCTTCTACCCGGTCCCCCCCCCCGAAGCAATTTTACTGTTTGTAATAAGCCAATTTATTTAACGTTGTATTAAATAGCCACCTGAGGGCTTCAACACACACACACATATATATATAAAAAAACTTTGGTAAACTTTATTTTTATATGGGCCAGTTTTAGTAACTTTGGACTTCGGCCCGTCACGATTTGCCTTTAGCTGTTAAGTGTTAAAATCCACACCCATGCCCCAGCCGGGACTCGAACCTGGGACCGTTGAGTCGATAGCCTACCGCCGCATATACTGTTTATCAGTTCGTGTTACTGAGAAACAGGCCTGTAAACACGAAAGTTCTAAGGTTATTGTCATGAATTTTTCTACAGTTGCTTACACGACCCTAAGTTTTGATACTGAGAATAATGTTCCTAAACTACATTTTAATCCTCATTTCGGGAATTCAAACTCAAAAGTGAATCTCGCTTATGGGAAAAACAAAGTTAATTCAGAAGACCACTTTTCCTTGTCTAATTTTGTTAATTAGTACCAACACATTAAGTCAGACACCGATTTCTGTCTACAAAATATTGTACCGTAGCATCGCTAAATCTCGATCTTGTTCACTTTTCAGTTTGGACTACCAAAATGAGGTTAATTTTATTTTGTAAAAGTATTTAAAAGGGTTTTTTTGTGAACAATTGTAGCAAATTTCATGGAAATATCTGGAAAACTTTCGCTTTTATCGGTCTGTCTATCAGTTACACGAATCAATAAAGGTAAAGGTAAAACTATCCCCTGTGCGATACACACGCGACGTGAACAGCACATGGGGGATGTGGGGGTAGCGCTCCATATCTCGACCAACTGTACGAAGTGAGGTGGAGTGGCCAGTCCCACGCTCGACCGCCTTTACCTTTCAAGGTGCCCAGGAGTACCAAAACAGTCTGGTACTCAGTTTGATACGAGGCTGAATGCACCGCAGAGCGTCCGACATGGGAAGGATGGGTGCCTGCCTAATTTGTGACTGAAAATGTATCACAAAAATTGAACAGGATATTTTGAAACTGGTTAAATCAAAATAGGCTCAGATTTCGCTCTATCATGCTTACAATACAAACTGTCAAAAGTTAAAATTTGTGTTACGTTCAACTTGTCATATTGCACGAAGTGTATTAGAACTTTTAATTGAAGTTTTAACTTCTCAATTTGCTAACGACAATTTTCTTTTGGTGATGTTAGATTCGTTCAGGCTAATTCACGTTAAAATAAACGACAATAAGTGATCGTATTTTAATGTGGCAATACTTACCCTAAACTGGATTTGTTCCTAAAACTGCCATAATATATTCATTTCATAATTCGAAATGACAAAAAGGACACGCATACAAATGTGTTTACTTAGCACACAATACATACAGACAAAATGTAACACATAGACTCAGTGTTACAGTTTCCTCGCATTTGAACTTGGTTATTCATAGCTGTTAAGATCGTTGGCAAAATGGAGCAGGAGAAACGCGCTGGGCATTTCAGTACGAAAACAAACCAACATTGGTTCAAATGCTGTTAACGCTAAAGAATTTTTTTTACAAAGCAATCGTGAATAATCTAATCATTACTTTACTTCTCATACAAAACGGAGAATATTTCCGACTGTGGGATGAAGCACCTGAGTCACTAAAGAGAGAAAAACGATTTGCGAATGTTGGTTGGAAAAGTCCAAATCAAGTCCCAGGGGGTTAACAACATGTCATTGATCAGAAATATGCACTTTTCCTGTTATTATCCTTAGAAAGGAACACTATAACATATGTTAGGCACATTGTGACTAGAGATTCACCCGTGGAGTATCGCTAGCGTGCTGGACTTCTAATTTGAAAACATGGGTTTGATTCCCCAAAAGTCAGTTTCTTTTTCGCATACACTGAAGTATGCAAACAGAGATTTATCTTCGGGTTGTGGAGAACAAAGCATCACTGGTCATGATCCGAGGAAACAGTGTGTGTGCTATTTGGCATAATGATAATCTAGTTTTCATGTTTTTCAGTGGTCTTTCTCTCTTCCTCTCTTTCTTGATGTATTGTTATCGTGTCTTCGTTGCGTCTTTCTCTTCTTCTTCTCTCTATCTTTATTTTTCTCTTACTTTACACAAACTCTCTCTTTTTGTGCGTGTTCCAGAGCCAATTCCGGGCCACTTTTGATGGCCCTTTTATAGGGCCTGACCCAAACATAAGTGACCCCGTAAACCGATTGACCCGGTCTGGAAAATCTATGAACTGGTAATTTCGGAGATTACAAAGTATTCCGAACCAGTATGTTTAATAAGCCTCACCGAATTTGCAAACTAGCCTCGCGCAAACAAAGAATGTGTGTTACACTTTTGACATTATCCTAGATGTGTCTCAAAACTGGAGTTTCAATAGAATCATGAGTATTTAATCTGACCACCAAGTTTGGTCTCCATTGTGAAAGTGACTTAATGAATGTTTGAAGCACCCTTTATATATTGGAATAACCCTGAAAAAATATAAAATCCAAAAGTTACTTCTCTCTTGCTGTTACATTTGATTTGTGGGAACTGAACTTTTTACTGTGGGAACTGAACTTAATATTTTAACTACGTTTAAATTCCAAATTTTTATCTGTACTTCTTCTTCTTCTATCTCCCCTTTTCTCTCTCTCTCTCATTTCTCTGCCTCTGTCTAATAGATATACGATCGGTTTCAATGTTTCATTGTATGTGTTACAATTTCTCCCTACATCAACTTATGTATATTGATTCGTCTCGCCTCTATTCTTTCATTTTATCGATACCAATACATGTCTATTTTGAAAAACAAAACGTGCTCATGATGTTTGCTGATTTCAGTATGGGCGAGATGAAGGAAGGAGAAAGAGGAGGTCTGTTTACCAGACACGATTATGGGATAAGAAGGTGCCACTTGGCCGGCATTCGTTGTCGCAATCTTTTTTATGCGCAGTGGGAAAACACTGGGAAGTCAGGACAGTCAGCCGCTGGTACCGAACCGAGGACCTCCGGAGAACGAAACGAACGTTTTACCAAGTAAGGTACGGCGCTCGGAAGAAAGCATACTCGTTTCGATGTTTATCACATGCACGCACACACAATATCGTACGCACGCACACACAAAATAACGTAAATAACAACATAATATCAGAAATTATAAAGGATAAATATCGTGACCTATTTTTCAGAACTGATAGAAACAGACCTTTTCTCTTGTTTTTCATGCATAACGTTAGTGTTCTATGGAATTCATTAAGAAAGAAACCATAGATTTTAAGTTCATTTTTTATTCTCCATGTTCGGTAAGGATCTTTTCTATTGGACAATTTGAATTAAACTTTCCAATACACTTCAACTAGTGGCCCACCTAAAATAAAAATGGTGTTAGGTTTCCTGTTTTGGTGTTTGAAATACGACTTGCTTACGTTTCTTTATTATTTGCTACACACTACAAGAAATCATGAACATCTTTCCAGAACCCAGGACATGTGATAATGTTTCCTCTTAAAGAAACGAAAATTCCACCCTTGCTCGTTCACGCACACACTCTCAGAATCACACACCGCCTACTCTACGTTAGTTGGGTGGCCTATCTTGTAGGCTTAGAGAAAAAAAATGTGTATAACAAAGTCATGTGAACATTATTTTGGCCATGGTACTACATGCTTTGCAAAATACATGTTAATCAGAATGAATAAACAGTCCAGATATCAGGAACTAGGTCACTTATTGAAATTGTAGAGCAACTGTAGCGCTGAGGTTTGTCTAGCACCTATGTTACTATAAATATACATATCCTAGCAATATACTGTAACTTTCAAATACATAAACAAACTACTCTTACTAGCAAAGATATCCTTCGTATAGACTGGACATTTCTTACTAATATACTGCACCTTCAAATACATTGGCATACTGCACTTAAAATCCGCGAAAATGACTGATACTAACAAAGATATCTTTGGAATAGACAGTGCATATCCTAGCAATATAATAAAGGCCATAAAATACTTAGCGGACTGTCTTCTAAAAATTCGGCTAAAAAAACTATGGCTCTTGTCAAAGTATGATACAATAGTAAATCCAAAAACTTAGCTAAGAATGAAACTTTTTAAATATACTTTAACCTTATATAGTAACAAATTTAAGTCTCACCTATAAACTCGCATCCTGTCAATAATCCCTCTTGCCCCCAAGACGTATTTCTCCACGCGTCTAGCCAGCAAGCCTCTATTCTCCCCTCAATAAGCACTGACGTCAGGCTCCAAGTCCTAACAAGAGCATCTTATATGACAATTACGAGGAGTTATTTTATGGTTCCGGTTTATTAGGAATTTATCCATCTTATACCTCTGACGTCAATACGTATTTTTTCAAAATTCCACTCGACATTGAATGCAATAGCCAGACAAGCTGAAGGTACATTTACAAGCAACAATTTTCATACTTCTCTGACGTCAAGATATTTCAGCAGAATTCCAAGCGTGACTGAAAGTGAAAGTCATCCAAGCTAGACAATCTAGAATTGGAAAATTTCGTGACGTAGACAGGACGCTTCAAATGTCCACTTTTCACTGCTTTGGGAATTTAGCATAACATCAAGCATTAACAGCTGACATGTATCTAGAACTTCCAGATATCAGGGGATGTTTTCCATTTAGTCATTTGGAAAGTTTTATCTCCCCCTCGTTAAATAACACCAAGCCACGCTTCTACCTACCAGAAGTTTTCCCCTGTGACGTAAACATCACGCTTGTGACAACAACTTACTAGTTCAAAACATGAAAAAAAAAAGAAAAAGAAACAGAGCTACGCACAACTCTCACAAACACACTCTTTACTTCGAGAACAACCAGCAAGGATGTCATCACAACAATTACGTGAGTTCTTGTTTCTATGTATGCCGTCCCCGTAGTGAGCACGTAAAAAGTCCCTGGTTTTATACATGTTAGCCCCGTTTGGTATAGTAGATTAGTACATTACTTCTAAAGTCACTCTTTCAAATCATAGACCAAAGATGAAACGTATGTCTTACATTGTCTGAATAAAAAGTTAACTTTCTTTTTTGTAAGTAACTTGGTATGTTTTATCTATTGCTTTTCGTAAATATTTAAAAGGAATGTTGAGGTAGCGCTCCACACTTTTTTCCGATATGAAATGTTGGATACTTTTCACTTTTACCTCCTCCTCCATAAGTAAAAAACATTAATATTTTTAGCGCAAAACTGTTAAAGTTAGGGGTTTGTTCTCTTAGATTTAGGGGGGGGGGGCTGGCAGAATCACTGACCACGTCAATATTTTCACCCACGATCTAATGTTGATGTTGTTACTATTGTTGTCAGGATTTTAGCGGGTCTGGCAGAACATTTTCAGTTTTGGGGGATGTACACTGAAAAATGGGAGGGTGTAGGTAGAGTTTTTCAAGGTTTCACACCAAAGGTTTTAAGTTCAGGAGTGTTGTTTATCACTCTCTCGGGATTGCCAACGGTCTCTTTGTTCTCTCCCTCTTCTTAACACCAAAGGTCAATCAACTCACCTACGTGGTGAAAATTGGTAAATCAACTGCATACCTGACCTCAACACACATCTTATCTTATTTTCCAAACACAACCGACAGCAAAGATCACTTAACTAAGCTATGTGGCACCAGACTTTCTACAATGAGACACCACAACTCTCATGGACGTTCTACAGCGAGACAACGCAACAAAGTACAAGTATATATACTCAGTTGAGTCAATCATTTCCATATTCATATTTAGACAGAAGTAGGTAGATGGAACTCCTTTCAGAACTCATTCGAAAGGCAAATTAAAAGCAACCAAATTAATCCTAACAATGACGGTAACAACAAGGACAATTGGCTGTCAAGACATTCACTGAAACCAATTTTCAAATTGACGGGAGAATCTTTAACAACATCCCATGTACTAGCATCAAGCGTATTGGCAGGAAATAGAATAAATGCCTGCAGTGTGCACCCTTGAGGGTGATCATCATACGTAATGGTGTGCCCCGCATTGTGATGGAAAATAGGAGTACCGGAAAACAGGGTGTAATAACTTTGAAGGTACAAACGTTCTGCAAAATCTGAAGTCAACGGAGTAGATAGATAAAATTTTGAACCAACTTGAACCTGAAATGGAATGAATTGAGATTGTATTGCCCATTGAATGCAGTATTTGAAACAAATCCAATGACAAGACCTTTAGGTACAGTCACTTACAAAAATAAATGGAGGTTGAAGGGCTAAGAAATAATAGTTCTTCCATCCAGGAGAATTGTTTCACTGTACACTTAAAAGTTAGAAAACCAACATGACAAGACAAATATGCGCCAAAACATGGAATGCCAGGATATTCCTACGTTTGGAGGAAGAAAGAACTGATTCATTCAGAATCATGTATAGAATCACGAGATAGATAGATAGAAATGCCATTCACGTTAAGTTTTAAGAGATACGAATTAATGCAAAGAAATGGAAAATTATAATATGGACATCATGCAGAAATCGCTATTATGCATTGTTGACACACACACACAGAGACAGACAGAGAGAGAGAGAGAGAGAGAGAGAGAGAGAGAGAGAGAGAGAGAGA
>JAGDQP010005022.1:0-60244 GCA_022664845.1 Lepisma saccharinum | reverse complement strand
AGAGAGAGAGAGAGAGAGAGAGAGAGAGAGAGAGAGAGAGAGAGAGAAAATGGAAGAAGACGGGGAGCGAAGAAAGAGAGAACAAAATAAGGAAAGAGGGGGCAAATGCCGCAAGACATAAATGAATTTTTAACGCTTGTGAATACACTTTTTTCCGTATCCCTCCCTCTGCTCCCTTCTCACTCTGTCTTGTGTTTTTCTCCCTGTGCGGGATACAACGCTTTCACTAGTAATCACGAACATCATTTACAGCGCTCAATTCCTAGAAGAAAATATTGGGAAGCCGGTCGTGCAATCGAACCATAGAACTTCAGAATAAAAGTCTTACGGGATGACGACTTAACTACACAGACCATAACAAATGTGTTGTTAAATCAGCCATTAAAATAACCCTCAACGGTTTATTTATATATATCCTAGATATCAGAACTATCTTATGTAAACGGTTGGGGATTTAAATACAGCACCGAGAATATCAGTTGCCAGCTGCGTAGCGTGGCGTATTGGTAGGACACTGGCTCACGAAATAAAAACCCCGGGTTCGGTGCCCAGCAAGAGGACGAGGTTTTTTCTTCTCTTTCTTAAAAAAAAAATATATTCTTAAAAGTTTTAATTTACTATTAATAATTCCTTTCTTGCATTTACAAGATTTTTTTTTTAAAAGGGCAGTTCTCTTTTTTTAAAAAAAGTTAAGATTTTGTCATCTTCTTGTCTTAAAAATATATATATTTCAAAGTTCAAATTTATTATTAATAATTGCTTTCTTTTATTTTTAGTAGATTATGTAAAATTACTAACCATGGGTTAGGGTAGGTTAGATAAAGTCACCTCGCGAGCCATCCTGCTTTATTTATATACCTATATATATAGATATCCTAGCTTCCAGTAACCTCTATTTGCATACCAAAGCAATTATTAACAATAAATATGAACAATATTTTAAAAGAAAAATGAGGGAAAATCATGCTCCTGCCGGGATTCAAACCCGTATTTTTTGCTTTGTAAGATAACGTCTTACCGCTGGACCAAGCTAGATCCTGGAAAATACTCGTTTGGTCGTTGTATTTACAGTGGATGGCTTTGGATCCTGTTACTATGACTTCGCAGGTGGTGATGACTTGCAACCTTTTTACTATTTGATCCTCAACTTTTGAGTGTGGGGCGTAAAAATTTGTATGATGCTTTTTGGTTTGTGGGTCATCGATTCCGCGCTAAATTGCGCTTGTGCTAGATTATCATCTCGGGAGTGTTCATAGTTAGTAATACGCCTCGGACATGATTGTTTATGTGTGTGATTTTAACGTAATTCTAAGAACATTAATCTATACATGTTAAAGAGGTATATAAAATTGAACAAGTAAAGTGCGCTTAGGGTGAACATAATTTCAAAAAAGTTGCTAAAACTTTGGTTTAGCATTCGGAAAGTCCATTAGCATCGATTCAAGCGGTCGACCATTCTAACTGAGGGTTTCCAAGACTTTTCCTCGCCCATAACAGGCAAACGCTGTTATGGTGCATATAAATGGGCCCTGCCCGTCTATCTTCCAACACACTCTCCTAACTCTATCCCGGCTTAATCCTCATGTGCCTAAAGACCTTAAAATAATTTTAAACAAATCCTTCCAGCATCCTTTTACTCCACCCTATCCAGGGGAGCGTTATGCTTAAACAACATAAATCAATTCACACATACACACAAATCATACACTGTAGATGTGAATATACGAATATACAATACTGGGTGTCAAGTAAAGTAAGATACCTCCGCTCATTGTTCATTGTCAACTCTCCGTGGTAGAACGTTGGCGTAGCATTCGGGAGGTCGTGAGTTCGATCCCAGCGGCAGACCATCCTGACAGGGTTTCCAGCGCTTTTCCTCAGTCACATAGGCAAATGTCGGGTTTACACCTTCAACATCGGTCCTGACCGACACCTTCCCGAATCCTTTTGCCCTTCCCTATGCAGGCTTGAGCCTTAGTTGCCTAAAGGCCATAAATAAAATTAAAATTGGAAGATAGACGGGCAGGGCCCATTTATAGGTACCATAACAGCATTTGCTTATTATGGGTGAGGGAAAATCTTGGGAATCCTCAGTTAGAATGGTCGACTGCTTGAATCGATCCTAGAACTTTCCGAATGCTAAACCAACGCTCTAGAACTTCTCTGAAACTTTGTTCACCCTAAGCGGGCTTTACTTGTACAATTTGATATACCATTTTAACCTGTATGGACTGATATTCTTAGAATTAAGTTAAAATCGCACACACAAACACTCATGCCCGAGGCGTACCACTAACTAGGAACAAGGCTTCATACAAATTTTTACGCCCCGCACTCTAAAGTTGAGGATGAAAATAGTAAAATGTTGAAAGTCATCACCATCTGCGACGTCATTGTGACAGGTTTCGATGCCATCCACTGTAAATACAACGATGAAACCAGTATTTGCCAGGTCCTAGTTTGTTGCAGCGATAAGAAGTTGGCTTACTAAATAAGAAACGCGGGTTCGAATTCCGGCGGGGGTAATATTTTTCTACTTTTTCTCTCAAAAGAAGTTTTATATGTTCATATTTATTATTAATAGTTGCTTTGGCATGCAAATAGAGGCTACTGAAAACTAGGATATATATAATTAAAGCAGGTCTGTCCCGCGAGGTGTACAAGGGGGCACGGTACCTCTGAAGGGAGATGGGCGGCGTGGAACTCAGGAGACTCAGCCCCCGGTTAGCGGCGGGCATACGCAATGTAGCACTTTTGCGTATGTCCACCGCTAACTGTGGCCTGCACTCCCCTTGTGTGAATTAGAGTTTTTTTATAAACTAAGAGGAGTCGTAGAATTTGCATTAAATTTTTCACTTACCACAGGTTGTGTGAATAGCTTCAAAGGATTAATGCTGTGCTCCAGTATACAAGCTGGTCATAATGTGTCACGATGCGTTCACATTTATTATTACTTATTGTTTCCTTTTTTAATTACCATGGGTTAGCGGAGGTTAGGTAAGATCAGGTTTGCACAAACACATAAAGATGTATTTTGAAAGAAAGAAACGAAAGTGTAAAGATACATAACCGAACCTGACCTTACCTAACCTACCCTAACCCATGGTCAGTAATTTTATATAATCTACGAGAAATGGTATAAAGAAATTATTAATAATAAATATGAACTTTGAAAAATATATTTTTTAAGACAAGAAGGAGGAGAAATCTCGCCCTCCCGCCGGGGATCGAACCTGGATTTTTTATTTCGTGAGCCAGCGTTCTACCAATACGCCACGCTAGGCAGCTGGCAACTAACGCTCTCGGTACTGTGGGGGCATCCGGAATCAGTTCCTATCTCCTAACTCCCACTCCCTTCGGGTAGGAAATATTGAAGTTACCTCCGTTTCTTGCTTCGAAGGAAATGGTTTTGTACATCGTCCTTCGACAGGCGCGACATCTGTTGATAAATGTGAGAAGATAACTTCCGTTATTATGTCCATACGTCGATTGGTACTGCAAAAATGTAGAAAAAATCGCAAAAATATCACATTTATTAACCAGTAGTAAGAATTACAAGATGCACAACAATAAATTTGTATGATTCCAAAAATACATTTGGTTCGAATGTTGCGTGCTATGTCCGCTAGAACTTTCTGAACGAATATGAAACCAAAATTCGTGAGTGCGTATTTAGGTTTTCACGATTTGCTCTATTTAACGTAAAATGTCTAAACCTTTTGTAAAGTTGCAGAGGTGGTGTCTCCCTATCGGGGTTCTGGCGGAATTACTAGCTGTAACATTCCTTCACATGTTAAAATTAATGCATCCCTGTGTTTTACGTTTAAAATAAACTGATGTGTAATGCTAAAGTGGCTTTATATTTCATGTGTACTATGTACAAAGGCACAAATTACCTTTCAACATTTTTGTATTACCGAGAAAGAAAATCAAATAACAATGGTGCGTTGTGTGTTACAAAATGTGTACAATCGTAAACATCTATTTTGCATTTATCTTGCGAAGCTTGAAATATCACGCTAGCATTAATACCACAGAAAAATAAGAGCTTCCTTGATAAACTTTACTTTATGGCCCGCATCTTCCGCTATGTATTGAAGAATATGTACGCTTTACATCACTTATTACTTTACCACTAATTGTCGCAGACAATTCTATAAATATCTAGTGACAACCAGTAATCCATAAAGTATTACGAAAAGCTATGCTATTATTTCGTTAAATACGCACTCGAGTTGATCAACACCCAATAAACATGGTAGCATGCGGAAGAATACTTATGGCGACATTCCGTGTCAGGGTTTGATTTGCTATAAATTACGAAGGGGTGATCCTAAAGCTAGTGGTTGTTGGTAAGTTTCAAAATATTACCTGAATGGGTAGAAAGACAAAGATTTTATCCCTAGTTGGGATGATATTCGGAATCAGCAACCGGTGATAAAATACTCACGCACCAGGGAAGATCCCCGACATCCCCTCGGCAAATCGAACACTGCATTGTGTTATGAATGAACGTCCACAAGAAAACACTGACAGTATCTCGAGAGAGCAAAGGGGGTTAGTTAAAGTCAGGTTAGATATTTTCCTGTAGACGTGATGTACATGGCGTTTAAAAGACACTGCATGGGCTTGCTTCCAATACGCAAGATGCTAAATAGTCCCTGGTTTCTCTCTCGCCCTTTCAATTTTAATGCACCCTTCAATAACTCGAAACATTGTGTTTAGATGTGACAAAGATAAGGGGTTTCTCCCGTATCGGGAAGGGCGTAAGGAATAGTGCTGTTGCCGCCCATACAATTCATTTTATCTTATCTTATCGAAACATTGTATACTTGTAATCTACATTGTCCTATTGTTTGTCGTAATCTTCAAATACGTTATATAGTAAAATAATCAAGAGTTTACGGGATGTAGATAACTGCATTCTAACTTTTCGTTTTCTATACACCTACATATCAGGCGCTTATTAGGGACTTGAGAAAGTATATGAGGGTGAACAACCTGAGTATTTTCTTCACTCACTTTAAGATAATAAGGCAAAAATCTGCAATGGAATGATACAAATGCTATAATCAAGGTTCCTAGTCATTACCAGGTGAACGCGAAGTGATAATATAATAGATATGCTACAGTGAATGATAGAAACATGGAATTTGTGAGATCCCCCCAATGGTGATGTAACCCCCGAATTGCCAAGTACACGGCCCTAACTTAATTTTTACTGGAAGTGTGTGGCATAATGTAGATTAAAACTCTCTATCAAATCTGGAACAATTCGACTTGTTTCTCTCCAATTTTTGCTTCACTTCCCCAAACCAAAAATACTGACTGAATCCCTAGATAGAAATGTTTAATCACTTCTGATTTAAAGGTGTGAAATCTATAAGCTGCACTAAAATTAAATCGAATTTAATTTAGTACGGTGAAATGCAAATGTTATATTAAAAACTAGTTGGATTTATTTCACAATTTCAGCTGCTAGACAAAAAATATGTATACAATTTATTTTCTTTAATTAAAGTCCTGTCCAATATTTACTATGTTAAGTGTACTTCGGATGGTAACATTTTTATCTAGTTATTTTCGTGAAACAGGCTGTAACATACCTTCTGCCATGTCTCGCTTTGTCTTCTGGGTAAACTACATGACCGAAGTTCCGGAAAGGCACCTTCAATGGTACCTTCATGAAAGGACCTTCACGACTGTTCCTTTAGATTTCGAATGACCTTCAATATGGCGGCGACGAAGGAAAAGGTGATGATTTGGAACGCCCTCTGTATTTAAATCCAAGGAAAAGGTACTTTTGAAGGAAAAGGTGGTGATTTGGAACGCCCTCTGTATTTAAATCCCCGACTATTTACATCACCCACTTCTGATAGTAAGCAAGTGGGATAGTAAGATAGTTAATTGAAAGATAGTTTGAAATCTAGTATACATACATACATACATATATATATATATATATATATATATATATATATATTAACCGCTGAGGGTAGCGAGTTTAATGGTTGATTTAACAATACATTTGTTATGTGTGTAGCCAAGTGGTTGGCATGTCAGACTCTCAATCTGAAGGTCTATGGTTCGATTCCACGACCGGCCTCCCAAATATTTTCTTCTAGGAATTAAGCGCTGTAAATGATGTTCGCGATTGCAACTGACAGCGATTTATTCCTCACGGGGAGAAAAACACAAGACAGCAAGAGAAGGGGGCTGGGAGAGAGACGGAGACTGGGTATCCATAAACACCATTTTTTCTTTCCCTCTTTCCTTGTTTTCTTCTCTCCTTTTCGTTCTTTCCCGTCTTCTTCCATGCATTCTCTCTCTCTTTTTTTTCTCTCTCTCTGTGTTTGAACAAGAGAAGAATTTGATTCTTGCCTATCTATCTAGTGGTTTTCTACATGATGCTGAATAAATCAATTCTTTCTTCCACCAAATGGAGGAAGATCCTGACATGCCATGGCCAGGAAGATCCTGAAGATTCTGGCTCATATTTGTACTGTCATGTTGGTTGTTTAACTATTACGCGTACAGTGAAACAATTGTCCTGGAGGAAAGATCTATTATTTCTTAGCAGTCCATCCTCCACTTATTTTTGTAAGTGGCTGTACATTACCTAAAAATATATTGTCCAGGTTGTATGAACTTACATTTTGTGCAATGTTTCGACTCGGATTACTGGTAGTTTTGCAGTATCTTTGAGCATATATTTATTTAATTGAAGCGCCAAATCAGCTCATAGGACTACATCCATACGACGAGCATATAGTATGATTTCTTCCAAATTAGCTTTGAATTGTTAATTTTGGCCTGCCATCAAGTAGAAAGCATCTTCGCTACGATGGAATTTTATTCGAAGACTAACTTTCTTAGGGAGAATACGGTCGTTTCCTGCAATATCTGTATGCAGGCGTCCCAGCATTTCAAAACGAGCCATGTCAGCAACATAAGAAGTACGTTTTCAAACCTAGTGCTTGCATTTCCCAGAGTATCAAATTGCCCTGCATGATTAATATCATCCAGCTCAACGCGGATAGATCTAAACTAGCATGCGCTGAGCTGAGACACCTATGTGAAGAGGAGAACGTGGACGTAGCATGCCTACAGGAACCGTACACAAGAAAGGGAAAACTACAGGGATTTCCGGTGGATGTCGTGGCGGTGCTGCCGAGGGAGGAGAATCCTATGGTTGCAACGCTGATATTCAATAAGAATATAGAAACCTTAGAGCATGCCCAATACTCGGACAGGTGGGTCCAGTGTCTAGAGATAACTACTAAAAAGAGAAAGCTGTTAGTGGTCAATATTTACTGTCAGTTCTCTCTTCCGACCGAGATGTTTGTAATGAGACTGGAGAATATTCTGAATGCTTTTAATAATAGAGATATACTGATTTTGGGGGATCTGAATGCAAAGTCACCGCTGTGGCACTGCCCCGGATCTGACGGTAATGGAGAAATGTTCGAAGAGATGATCCAACAGTTTAACCTAAACATCCACAATAGAGAAGGACAACCGCCGACATTTAGGGGCAGGGCTGGGGCGGAGTCAAATATCGATGTAACCTTGTCCGGGGGAAACGTGAATAATAACTTAACGGATTGGAGAGTCGTGGAAGATGCAACAACGAGTGCCCATAACGCCATCGGATTTAACATAAATCTAAAACAACAAGATCGTGAAGAGGATGAAGAAGACAAAACGGCATTTAAATATAATGTAAACAAAATAAACTGGAAAAAATTTAATAACAAACTACACTTACCACAGATTGACATAAACTGTAATATTCATAACTTGACGGAGAAACTAGAGCTGGTCACAAAGAAAGCCATCGAAGAAGCCATCCCAAATAAAAAAGGTGAAACTAAAAAGAAGAAAACGTATTGGACAGCGGCATTAGATAAACTAAAAAGAAAAACAAAAGCAGCTAGAAGAAGTTACAGAGCGGCTGGAGACCACGAGTTGAGGCAAAGCAGACTAAACAAGTATAGGGAAATCAAACAACAATTCGAGAAAGAGCTACGCGAACACAAAAAAAGAACCTGGAACAAATTCGTAGAGGATAATCTTAGTCTAGACCCATGGGGAACACCCTACAAGATTGTGATGAGTAAAATAAAGACGAGGGGCACCCTAAACACCTTGAAAAACGATAATGGGCAGTTTACCACCAGCTGGAAGGATACTACAGAGTTACTCTTAGCAAAATTGTTCCCCGATGATTTAGAAAATGAGGATAATGAGCAGAATACACTAACGAGGGAAGCATCCATGACCTATAACCCCGAGCGAGAGGAAGAAAATAATGAAGAGCTCAACGTTACAAACTGGGACGTTGAACAAGCCATAAAAAGTCTTAAAAATGGAAAGGCCCCAGGCCCAGATGATATAAAGAGCGAAATCTATAAAGAAAACAAAGATATCTGGACTCCATACCTCGTAAGACTTTTTCGCGAATGCTTAGAACAAGGAATCTTCCCAAACACGTGGAAGAAGGCAAAGCTGGTTATACTCCTGAAAGGCGAGGATAAGGATAGAACAAACCCTAAGTCATATAGACCTATCTGCCTGCTAAACGTCGTAAGTAAAATATTCGAAAAAGTAATCGCAGCGAAGATAAATAATAAAAGGCCAAATATTAATGAATGCAATTTACAATTTGGTTTTAGAAAAAATAAATCTACTGAAGACGCCATCAACGAGCTCTGTAACAAAATTCAGCAACTTAATAATGACGAGTGTAAATATACTATAGGAATATTCTTTGACATAGCGGGGGCGTTCGACAACCTATGGTGGCCAGCTCTAATGAGAGAGATAAAAAAACTAAAAATTCACACAAAAATTTGGAAAGTGATTAAAGACTATTTTTGTAATAGAAGAATAGAAGTGAGTACGGCCGATGGAGTTGTGGGCAAAAGACCAACAAGAGGATGTCCTCAGGGGTCGGTTTTGGGGCCGATCTTCTGGGACCTAACCTTCCAGCCATGTCTCGAGATGCTTAATGAACTACAAGAGGTGGAACGGGTGGTAGGGTTTGCGGACGACCTGGCGGTGGTAATAAAAGGAAACAGCAGATTGGAGATAGAAAGGAAATCTAACGCCGTCACAAGAGAAATGGCGTCATGGTGCAGTAATAATAAATTAACAGTCTCAGCAGAGAAAACAAAATTTGTACTATTTAAAGGAAAACTTAATCTTAACAGAGGACCTATAATCAAAATTAATAATAAAACAATTAAGAGAGTACAAACTTTTAAATATTTAGGAATAACACTTGACGAAAAGTTAAACTTCAGAAAACACACCGAATTGATATCAAGCAAAGCAATCAAAATCGCACATAAACTAGTAAACATTGCGACAAAAGAACTAAGGATACCGATAAAAATTGTTAAGCTGTACCATGACGTCATCATAAGATCTTTAGTCGGATACGCCGCCAGTGTCTGGAGCCACCGGATGGACGATGTCAGACAAAGTCAAACAATAAACCGTGCTCAAAGGCAACTTCTGATAAGACTCACAGGAGCATACAGAACAACGCCGGTGGAGGCACTCCAGGTGGCTGCAGCAACCATGACTTTGCACCTACAAGTCAAAAAGCTAGGTGCTATGTATTGGATCAAAAAGAAGAATAACGAAACAGTCACTAGGATACTACATGCTCCTGTGGACAACAAGCGGGATGTGCAGGAATTACTAATCAATACATGGCAGCATCTATGGCAAGAATGCCCGAAAGCTAGAAGATTATATAGTATAATACCGGACGTGGTTGGCAGGATGGAGCTCGACGTGGAGATTACGGGAGGTCTGTTACACTTCCTCACGGGACATGGCCCATTCAGGCAGAAACTGAAGGATATGAATATAGTGGAGGATAACCTGTGTCGCGCCTGTGGGTCGGTCGCTACCCCGGAATACGTAATGCTAAAATGCGAAGAAACAGAAAACCTGGTTGGCGAACAAAGAACTCTCCTGGAGGATATGGAAATCGCTGAGGTTCTGAGAACACCAGAACTGGCGATTGTTCTCCAGGAGATAACCCAAAAAGTAACAGAGTATCACAGAAGGAAATTTATATCCGGAGGCGACCGAGGCCGGGCGCGGCGAAGACCAGAGGCTGACCAATAGAAAACAGATTAGGGAGCTGATACCGCATGGAGGGAAACGTGACGCGGACCTCGCGGGCGAGGCGAGTTTGCGCGGCTGGTTCGACGAGCGTGAGCTTCGCTATCAGCAGGCGGTATGGAACAATCCGAAACTGAAATACATAACGCAAACTAAACCTATAACAAAACTCCATTAAAAAGAGAGAAAAATTAAAATAATAACTAAATCAACAATAGTGCACAAAATCAAGATCAGTGAAAGTGCGTAATAGTGAGCGAGTGTGTGACCGCTGGAAACCAGCGGTGTCCTGGTGGGTGCCTCGCTGCAGGAATCCGGCAGCAAGAGACGCTCAAGTAGTAGTGTGCGTGTGTGTGAGTGGTGACGGGAGGCCAAATATAATAGAAGATTAAAACAAGAAAGCGAAAAAAATATTAAAAAAAAATAAAACAGAAACTAAATGTGAGTGACCTGGAATCCGGGACACAAACATTCAAGCATTTTCAAATATATTAGCCTATAAGTGTTGTGTGTGTGATGTGATGGTGACTTGAGGAACAAGACAAATTTCGTGAGTAAAGGAGGAAGGGAACCAGAAATGGAAAAACAGAACGGACCAGCAAAAACTTTGTGAGGAAATTCCAGTAATACTTACGTTGCAGTCCAGCTTCATTTCCCTCCCCCTTTTTCTTATCGTTTAAGAAAAAGAAGAGGAAGCCATATTGAGTCGACGTCTATGTTGTGCTGTCCTTGTGTGTATGTGTGTTGTTCTATATGTTAAATGTTTTCTGTATAAAATTGCAAATAAAAGATAATGGTAGGGCATCCCCCCCAAGAAAAAAAATCCAAAATTAGGAATAAAGACCAGGAGAACATTCTGGACGCCTGGTCCAAAGTCCGTCCCGCACCACCCGAGGTCAAAACTGAGGGAACAAAGGAGCTTCTCGGACTGTCGGAACACCGGCAATCCGAGAATCTCTAGGGACTGCCTGTCCCAAAATGGGAAGAGCGAACAACTGCTCGTGCTGCACGCCCTTGGAAGTGCACAACCCATTTTGTGCAAAGAATGCATAGAGACAGGGGTGGAAGGTGGGTCCCAAAATGAAATAAAAAAAAATGAAATGCCCTGCAGTGTCCTTATACCATAACGCACTGGTTAAATTGGTCGATGTAGCATAATCGGAATAATTAAGAATGGTTTCTATATATGCGCGATAAGGGTACGTACCATTGAAGGAAGAAATCACCCTATCGTTTAAGGCAACATCTAACAGCGCATGGAGAAAATTGTTGACAGGCGCAACTACACCTGCCTTAACAGGTGGAGGTCCTGCTGTTGCTACATGGAGATTTGTACCGTCAGAAGGTAAGATTTTACAGCGTACGTAGAGGTAAAGGTATCCTGGATGAATATACTCTGCAGTGTCTCCGGGAATGACAAATTCAATGGGTCATTCGGATGTTAGTGTAGAAATAGGTCGATGCTTCACCATACATGAAGACTCAATAGCGATTCGCGTTATAGGTACAGCACTCTTTACTGCCTGGTGTAAGAAACGACATGATTAACTAAAGATATCACCTGGTTTAGTACGACGTCTCTTGCTTATCCCACGAGGTGGACCAATACGTACGGGAGCTCTTCGTTTACGTGTCCGTCTCCTACCACTACCGGTAAGCAACTGAGTCATTTTATTTTCCGCTTTTGTCTTTAAAGCTCATCCTGCCTCACGTACTCGTGCTTTGATCGATTCCTTGCAGTACGATTTTCTAACACATCCCAAGCAACTTGAATTACTGTTTGTAAGGCTTGAGGCCCAACTGCTTTTGTACCTTGTTTAATAAATGGCATGGCAAATCGGAAAAGTCCACGAAATAAACTTTTTGATACCGTGCTCGCGTTGATTTACGGGTCCTGCGAAATACTCTATGCTACGACCACGGTATGCTCTAACTTTCATTGCGGGAGACGCTTAAAGTGAAGTGTCGCCGTCAACGTTCGGGATGTGAATGGCACATCTCGTCCTGAATGGTTCTTTAGTAGGATTTCTACCGTGTCGAAACTTAATTTTGATAATGGAAAGTAATGTACATTTTGAAATGTAATGGTCTGAACTTCCCCGTAATTCATATCGGTCATGGCTACAATACGGAGTAGTAGTGCTTTGGTATCACCAACATATTGAGACTGAAAAAGATCGCTATACAGAAACATCTGCAGAAGATATCCAATGCTCAAGTAACGTTGTTTTTGTATGATACCCTTTTCTAAAATGTTAATGTTAGGTACGAATCCTAACTGTAAGGCTAGCAAATGAGATAGGCGAATAGCTTGAATCACATTGGTTGTGTAACATGTAGTGTATTCGAATATGAGAATTGTATGGCTGGTGTTATTTTATTAAGTTCATCCAATAAATGTTGAATGGTTTCATAATATCCGAGTGTGATTTTATGTTTTACTTTTGTACCATTGGTTAAGTCAAACCAAAAGATATTTTCCCCTTCAAGAACATTTGCACATGTGGGAGGAATATGAATTTTACTTAGTCCTACCATCCACGTAGCATCATTCAACTGAATACGATGATTCAGAATATTACGAAAATGTCTTGGTGTATTGCTTCCATAGGTTTGTGTACTGGCATTGAAGCTTAGGGTAATGTAGAAACTGTCATCTGAAATTTCCGAAATCATGGTTGTTTCCTTTAAAGTGAAGTGTACTGCTCTACGTTCCAAATTGGAATGGCAACTTTTC
Source organism: Lepisma saccharinum (assembly GCA_022664845.1). Classification (NCBI taxonomy): domain Eukaryota; kingdom Metazoa; phylum Arthropoda; class Insecta; order Zygentoma; family Lepismatidae; genus Lepisma; species Lepisma saccharinum. Next base: position 47,367 of record JAGDQP010005022.1, on the reverse strand, counting down.
ACCATGTTCGTCCTTTAAGTCTATCGAAATATTTCTGTTCCACTTTAACGTGATGAAGATGATCAAATACAAATGACTGGATTTGACCGTACAGGTGGTACTCATGGACATCAATTTTTCGAAGTAGGTTACCATAGACGGGCTGATTCTTGATAATGTCAAGACAAACATTAATTTCCGATGGGATATTATATTCCAAACTAAATGGAAATCGTGCTACCATGGTTACGACCAATGGTCGGCTCCCTCGTCGCATAGGGTAAAAATGAATGGCTCGTGTTCCTACATTTGCATCATTACTAAAACCAAGTATGTTTTGTAATCCAGGTAACATTCCAATCACATATTGACGTCTATGTTATCGTGTTAAAAAAGACCTGATTTCGTGTACGTTCATAATTAAAGACCGTATTTCTATGTAATTACATATTTTTCCCTTCGTATGTAGGCTCGTGAGAAATAACTATGTTTAAGAGTTACTTGAAAATGAACGTTCAAGCGAAATTTTATACAGTGGAACATCGATATATCGAATTCCTTGATAAATCGAAGTTCTTTCATTCCCCTTGAACCTGCTATCACTTCCACGTGTATTTTTACTTCTATATATCGAAGGACTGGTCAGGAAAACCTCGATATTTCGAATTTTCATACCTGCTTGGCTTGGTACTGCACCTTTACATATCGAAGTTTCGATTGGAAAACCTCTATATATCGAAGTTGTTTTAATAAAATTTATAATACTGTACTGTATTTAGACGAAACTCAGTTCGTTCTTTGAACGACAATCGTCCATGTTGCAATCTGTAACCCCCACCATTGTTTACAGTTGTTATTGCATAAACACACACCCCTAGTTGTCATCAGTTAGTCCGAGTCCAGTTTGTCAGAAAAGTGCGCGTGTGAGAAACTTAGTTTTTGTTGTTGTGAACCTCCATATATCACAGTAAGTCAGAAATCAGCTAGATAAATCGAACCTCGGTATATCGAAATCCTCGATAATTCGAAGTTTTTCTCATTCCCCTTGAGGTTCGATATATCGAGGTTCCACTGTATTACATATTTCTACATATTTCAGGTGATGTTCCACATTTCTTGTAATTTTACATAAAACTACATATTTGGCATTTTTTCTAGTTTCACCTTATATCCGCAGGCCAACGAAATCGCTATCAATGGAGCTATCGATACAGATAGAAATAAATTTGGATTTTCGCATTGGTCAATTAGGTTGAAAGTATGATTCGTTTGTTTTCTTTTTAATATTTGTTATCTTACCGTTATCTCCACCAAAACCAACCACAAGAAAGATAAGCCATGCATTTTTTGAGGTCTAGGGGAAAAAGTAAGCAAACAAAGAAGCGGGGTTTTTGTTGCCAGCAAGATATTTGTGAGCGACAGTGGGCTTCTATCTTCCTCACCTATAATATAAAATGAACTGCGAACCAGGAGAGGACGATTGTTTTTGAGGTCAAGGCAATTTTCAGACATCAGCATCAATTCAGTGCCAGTGGTTGTGTGAAGTTTGCAAGTACAATGGCTCCCGTTGCTTCTTCGCTAGCTAATAAATTGGGATCGTGGAATGAAGTAGATGATTCCTTTTAACTGACGGGAAAGTTGTATTTTGTCAAGCGTGTCAATAGCAAATAGGTTGTTCGATGAAGTCACAACTAGAACAACATGCTCGAAGTGGTTTGCATGCCAGAAATAAGAAGTCACGCTGTTCCAAGAAATAAGTATCAAAATGGTCGAGCGGATAGTGCGGTAGTCCATGGACCCCAAAATCGTGGGTTCGAATCCCGCCTCGGGCGTGGATGTTTGTGTGTGTGATTTTTACTTACGATTTAAAATAGTTATAATAAATCAGGATATTCAGCTAAAAAGGAATCAGTAAAGCAATTAAAGCCCTCTTAGGGCGAGAAATATATATATATATATATATATATATATATATATATATATATATATAAAGTGGCATAGTGGTTAAGAAGTTGACTTGCTGAGTAAAAAACCCGCGTTCGAATCCCGACGGGAGAAGGATTTTTTCTTTCATAAATTATTTCTATATGTTCATATTTATTATTAATAATTGCTTTCTTGCGTTTTTCGCAGATTAACTTAAATTAGTGACCATGGGATCGTAGAGGTTAGGTGCGGTCATGTACCTTAAATTTTCCACTCTAAAATTACGAGCGCGAGACGCTCGTCAGGTTGGAGCCGGTCAATTAGTTCGTGAAAAAAAATTGTTAGCAGGATTGTTAACAACCTGCATCTAATTCCCTGCAAGGTTGCGTTTTGTAAGCTGAGGTGAGGACAAAACGCCCAAATTTGTCTCTCGGCACATAAACTATACTGGTTTCGGTCCGCCCCGGAATATTTCCGGTACTCACCATATCTGATCGGCATTCCCATATCCGCCACTTGAGACGCCTGACAGGAGACTAGTACTAAATTTGTTCGAATTCTGTGTAAATAATAAGTCTATGGCATCTTCAATCGAGTTTGAATGTGTATTTCAATAGTTCACGTTACAGTTCTCTCGTCATTTTTCTACTTAATATATTCGGGTTTATACATTAACTTCTCATGCTCTAAAACATTTCGAAATGCTTATATTTTACAAAAGAAAGGAATATAATTTTATTCTCTTTAATCTACACTTTGGAATTTAGTTGCTCTTCAGACTCTTTACATCCATGTACTTTAATAATCATTCATGGATGCTGTGTAATAAAGAAACGCATGATTTGTGTCAAATTTCTTTTCTTAATTACAACTTCCAAGAACGATTCATGCAATTAATGGCTCAAACAATATGCCATTTCACTTCATTAGCAGCGCCAAGCGGTTCTTCGACATTTAATAGCAGTTTTCTGAAGTATAACGATGCAGGCAATTTCAGAATTCAATTGTGATGTAGATTTTTATTGTTACAGTATTTCTTCAGAGAGATAAAGACCATGCTAATATTGGTAGATAACTGTGTAAAAATCATAGTAATGTATGACAATAAGCATCACAATTTGATTTTGCTATAGTCGTATTTGCTAGCTATTCTAAAATCACGCACATGCTCTCCATGAATAACAAACAAGGAGTTGATTGGATAAGTTCTTTCTCTAAGATCACTAGTTAGACATCTGTAAAATAATCACCAGATAAACTTCTAAAATTGTCTTTGAAGAACATTGTAAAAAGTGAAATAATACTCAACAAGTATAAGTATTGTGTACATAAAAAACGAAGGAACTTTATCATGTCTTTCTGTCATGACTCATTGTTGCACTCTTTGTAAGCATTTTATGTTAGCGAAACGATTCTCTTCGTACACTTCTGAAGTATCTTTAAAAACCTGTTCCATTTTTTAAAACGTATTCTTAATAGGATTCCATCATGATTTGTCACGTCATATGGCCGGACTTCGACGCCACTTCATCTACATTTCGTGGTTTCATCATGGTCTGCCACTTGCACTTCAACCAAACTTAAGGCCGCTTTAGACGATACAATTTCTCGTACGATCTCTCGTATGATAGAATGTATACAATTCATAGTACGAGATTTTTCGTACGATAAATTATACAATATTGTATACTGTTTTACACGGTACAATTTTGGATACGAGAGGATCATGATGAAACTGCTGTTGTTTATAGTTGTGACATCTCAGGCTTTTAGGGTAATTATGCCACAGATATTTGCGAAAGTATAGCCCATTTAAAAAATAGAAAAGAATTAAAATATTAATAACAATGTATCTTGACGCAACAGAAATTCAGTTTGTTTTAATGCCACATTTTTCTACCAAGAGAATCTAACTTCTACTAGGTTTCAGTGGTAACGAAAGTGTTGTAGCTTTACTTCTGTACTTCAATAAAGATATTTCAATGCGGACACACAAAAAACGTTGAAAACTTTGCCGTCTTAGGTGATAAGTTCGGAGTCATATATGTTGTTTTTACAATATTCCTGAGTTAAACAACATATGTGACATTACACAGCACTTCAAAAGTATATAAATCGCGATATATAATAATTCCTATTATACATATGGGGGCAATTAGTAATATTGCGGTTTAATTACTTCTACCACAGAGCACTTGAAACGCCTCAAAATGCTACGTTTTACGTTCCTATAAGCATGGAATACATGCAAAATGCAAAAATGAGGAGTAATGTAGATTTTATGTGATTTATAGTCTCATTTCACACAAGGTATATAGGTGTGAATAGGGAAGGTCAGCTGTCTTAACGCTTGAATAAAAGTTCGTTCGATTGATTATCTAGCTCACGTATTGACTTGCACAGCTCTGTTTTGACGTCCACACTCGACTTACATTATGTCTACTTCTGTAATTACTGTTCAATGTATTTCATTATTTCGGATGCACAGAGCGTATATGTTAATCAAAATCATTGGGAGGTTGGGATATGATTGCAAAGATACCGGTATCCTCTACATTATTTCCTTTCATACATATCATGCCTGCAGCAGATTCGGTACTCTACGCACAAGAAAAACAAAGAAAATCACCATAACTGCATTGCACAATATATAGGAGAAGCAGTAGCTATTAGATCACATAAGAACTTTGTCATTATATTTTAAAACTTATTTTTCACGTATTTACTATCTTTTATGGTTATAGGAATGCAAAATGTAGCATTTTGAGGTATTACCAGTCCTGTTTGGCAGAAGTAGCTGAACTGCAGTATCACTTACCTTTTTACACTTCCTTTAAAAACTTTGTTTTATATCTTTATACCTGTAATAGTTTATTATGCCATTATGTATGTTAATTTCAGCATCAAGTAATAACATTAATATGTTCTCTTTGTCTCGTAATCCATAACCAAACAGCCGAATAGCATGCTATATTGTCAATAGGGGAGCTGTCATAGATCGTACGAAAAATCCACTGAAAAATAGGACCGTTTCTATTTAGAGAACACATTGGAGATAGCATGAAAAATCGTACGATCCGCGCTTTACACGATCAAAGAATGTAAACGATGAGATTGCACACGAGGGATCGTACGAGAAATTGTATCGTCTAAAGTGGCCTTTAGCCCTTGGTTCCTGGTAAATCACCAAGTAACCTTGGAAAAGCGTATTCATTAGTTGAAGTAGGCTAAATATTGTAGGGATGTGTTGCTCCATGACCACTCCAAACGAATAACCATGTTAATTTCTCTCTCTTGTAATGCAGGGTTAACGAAAGTGGCGTAACATTAGGGGCTGCAAGGCCTAAAGGACAGGCAGTTACGAGGCTTTAGGGGTCCCGCTTTTATCCTCATCGAAATATCCTTTACGTAATCCTGAACAGGTTTCGCAACGAACATGTAACAACTAAATGTTCCTTCTGCTACTTGGATTCATACAATCATTAGATTTGTAATGCAATCAAGCACTAACCCGCAGTCGTTTTAATGGATGGACACAGTGGGTAATTGCCAAGTTCCCTCAGCCCGAGACGAGCCTAGAGAAGGGCATGCTAATTTAAATACTCCTTGCAATCATTGTATTTTGAGCATATTAATCTGATCTTATTTAATTCATTTGGAAAAGGTATGTACGTCAGTTCCTTATAAGCAATCGCCATTGTAAAGTGATAACGGGTAAAATATGATGCGGATTTCAGAATCAACGTCCTATAAGTAGAGCACAGAAAGATCGTGCGACGTGCACGTTGCACTATTTGCGATGTATTGTTTCGTTCACTTTTCTTATGTGGATGCCATCTACTGTTAACGACTAGCCCTGAATAAATAACTTGTTGATAACAAACTATCTAGGTCGTTTTGTTTAGTCCGTCTATAAAGCTATATCAATAACTAATAGTGTCCAGAACTGATAAACTTGTGCTGAGAAGAATGTAGATATTAAGTTAATCCCCATCTTTTTCACTGAGTGCAATATCAAGCAGACACTGTTGTATGTTTCCTGAATGGAAACGAAATTCCACTATTAAACTGCCGTAGTCTTATGATAATCTTCAGATATGTCCGAATACTATACTGTATTGCAAGCACGGATCCGTCAACTGAATGAGCTCACTATCTATGTCTTCTCTGCTTCGTACAGCCTAAACTTGGTGAGAGTAAAAAGCCTCGACTTCTGCACATCGTTGGAATCTTCTGGCATCATCTTTAGATCATGATAAGGTCATATCAAGCGTCTTCCTGACACGAAATGGCAGTTACATTTTGGTGCTGTTCTTGCTCTGCATAAAGGTGAACAGAGAGAGAAAACACACTGGTTTCTGTATCAGTTGACATTGACCAGAAATTGAACATAAGGGTGGAGACAGAAGAATTGATTAAGAAAATGAAGAACCTGGAATCGATCATTCTGACAACATATTCTTGAAAGAATGAACAGAGCAAGTAAGATCCTGCAATTGAAAAAGGGAATATACTTGTTACCATGAAGCTTTCGAAGTTTCTGAACTCGTTTGTCCAGGGTGTTAGAAACAAATTTAGTGAAATGAATTAAAGGCCAAAAGTAGGTGTCCATATTTATATTATAGTGGTATCAAGAAACGGGAACAAAAGAGAAGTATACGTATTGATGGATCAAAACTATAAAATCTTCTAAGCAAAAGTAAAATGTTCAGGGTAGAAACATTCATCCCTGTTTTAGACTCTTTTATCTCTCACGTGACAAAACGTGCAGAAGTCTATTCATAAAAAAAATGTTTTCCTTCTTTAGTCAATTGAAAACAAATGATTCAGTTGTGCCAAACAAAAAAATGTATGAAAAACTTACTAGTGTGTATCACATAGAATTTTGTTATGGTTATCTCCTAAATGAATGCAAACATCTCAAGCACTACATAATTCTTGATGAGAAATGTTATACTTTTCCTGCGTTGTAGAGAAAAATAATTGCAAGGTAATTTGAAATCTATGTGTCCCAACGTTGAAATTGTACTCACAAGGGAACTTGGTGAACTGTTCAGTCAATATCGAGATGATGAATATGCTAAATGATAGGCCTTAGCATTCTACTTTAACAGCTACAATACTAGCTGCCACAACTTTGTGTTAGCCTCATAATAAATATGCAAAATACTATACAGGGTGTAACCATACTGTACAAACTTGAAAATTTTATATATGAATGGATGTGCGTGACAACTAGCACTAAAATTTCCTCTGGAATTCATAACTGTGGTTGGTTTTTGTCTATCTCTAACGGTTTGTGAGATTTGTAATGGGGTTTTCGTTATTGTTCCTTTCAGGTTCATTAATTGAAGAGCTCCTCACGAAAGCTAAACGCAAAGAGATTGTTCTGATGTCGGTTGAACGAAGTGTGCGCCATCGCAGATGATTTCAACCATCGTCATGCTGAAATGAATAGTATCTCACCCAACAAAGTTGCTACCCTCCTATCCTTCGACCAGACAGTTCACCAACCTCCCCGCACCATTTTCATATGTTTCATGTTCCTTTAGGTAAGTGATAAACAATGACTTGTGAAGCGTTGTATGACATGAATATGATGATTATGTTATCAGGTGGTTAATAGGTAGATGGATTCGTAAGCGTGGCCCAGTTGAGTTGCCACCACGATTCCCTAACCGGACTCCTTTGTATATTTCTTTGTGGCGGTACTTGAAGGCTAACGTGTACCAATGTAACTTAATGGTGTTTCCTACCTGAACAAGTGAATCACTGACAGCGAGATATGTGCATTGTGCATGTGCGCAATTGTTACCTCACGTGCTTCGTAGGGTGCAGGGCGTTTGCGGAAGAACTTCAATAAGAACGACGTCCATGTGAAACATGTTCTGTTTTGGTGATTGTGGTTTTTGTGTTTCACAGCTGTTCTCCATATTGATGAATGTGTTTGTTATGGTGTTACAAGGTGTGTATGGCACGTAATCCTTTCTTTCGGAACAACCCGCCGAGTTCAAAACCTACCCTAATTTCGTTCATAACTACAACACGGTTATAGTTATCGTAAATTGTATTGCACCATTCAATTTCTCGTTGCAAGAGGATACCATTTGATATATTGCATGACCATGTTGCCATTTGAAATTTTCAAGTTGAACCCAAGATGACAGATTTCAAGATGGCCGCCGGCAACGTGGTATGGTCCGTTCCATTTCCCCTTCGTGTATAACATCTTCAGGGACTTTCATTCCTTTCTGTACCGTATTTTTTATTTTGTTCGACTGTTTTGTACAGTATGACTCCACCCTGTATAGTATTTTGCATGTTTATTACGAGGCTGTGGCAGCTAAAGTACGCACCCTAAGGCATTTAGCATATTTATCATCTCGATATAGACTGAACAGTTCACCAAATTCCCTTGTCAGAGTGTTCTTGTGCATGATGATGACCAAGTTCAAGAGAACGTTCATTTTCAAGATGAAAACTCACAAAGAATCACCATTGCAGAAGAACAGAGCAGCAACGTTTGAACTGACTTAGTCATGTGTAGAGAAAATGACATCTTGAAAACCATTGATTTCGCAACAATTATGAATCAGTTGTGTGAATAGAAATTTTGCAAACGCTTCTGTTGATTTATCACTCATACAGAATTACATCCATCTGTAAAATACCAATTGAAATATCTGCTGAAAATATTTAAGGTATCATTGGGTCATGTAATACTATGGTGAACACAGTGCTCGAAGTGGGAGGATTTGCACAACTGGTAGCATTAACTCATGATCAATTCAACCTGGAACAAATGAACAAAGAAAAAAATGAAATCTGCGCAAATCAAGACCGAGAGGTGTATTTATCAACAAACCGGTACGGTTGTGGTTTTATGCATATAAAGCCTTCAAGAGAAAAGTTCTTAAACGATCTGGATTTAATTTTGGCATTTTTTCGGCCCTACCAGGTACTATCAGGGGAGAAAATAACAACCCCTGCAATTGGAATGGGGCTGTGGCGTTCTGAAGAAGATAAAAGAATAGGAAGATAAAATAAACAACATCGGTTTGTGAATGATTGAAAGTGACCAAATACTCTTCAGAACCATATCAACAGCATGGGATGATGTGAAAACGGAGGATTCAAACGAAGAAAGGGATAATGACACAAATGAAAATGATAATATGGAACTGATAAGGTAAGTATTGGAAGAAGAATCAGGGAATGTGGCCAAGGATGTAGATGGAAAGGGAAAACAGGAAGGATAAAATAGTCCCAAGAAGAAAAAAGAGGACATGGAAGTCATGGATTCCCAGACTTCACAAGAAGAAAGGTGGAAACAACAATTCAGTAGCGGAGAAGGAAATAAGTGAGAAAATGGAAATGAAAATAGGAGGAGAAGACGTGGAAAAGGGGAAAGAATGGAGGAAGGAATGGACCAGGGGGTCACGGAATGCCAGGAATTTATTCCGAACGCATTTTATGAAAACATACCTAAATTACAATCTGGTCAAATTGGAGGAGCCTCAGATGCTGACGGAGGATCTGAGAGTGGTAGATCTCCCCTCACAATCTTTCCAATATTCATCATAATGGGAAAACCATAACCTTCCCTATAATAGAGGAAGTTGGCAAAATCAATTTAAGATCCAATGGAATAACCACGGATCCTCAAATCCTGATCTCTTTGATAAACAAGGTTTTTGAAAGAAGGGAAGAATCCTTTCAAAGGATTAATGTTTATAGGCAGTTTGTGATAGCTTATGGAAGAATAGCCTTCAGTCCGTCGGAAAAGTTCTCTGTGTGTTATGTCCATACAAGCCAACCATAGGAATGTTTATAGTGCAAATTAACTTGGACCGATCGAAATTGGCAACAAATGAGATCGGGTATTATTGCGAGAAAGAAGATGTGGACATAGTATGCATGCAGGAACCATATAGATATAAGTCTAAGATCATGGGGATACCGACGAATGCCGTCACAATACTGCTCAATGATCCTAACCCAATGGTGGCAATGGTAATTCTAAGAAAAGACATTGATACCCTGGTTCACCTAACATTTACAGACAGATGGACCCTATGCGTCGAAGTAAGTAGGGGAAACCACAGAACATTAATTGTAAATATTTATTGTCAGTTTTCGCTTCCGAGGGATATTTTTGTACAGAAACTAGAGGATATTTTCATAAGTTTTCAAGGTAGATATTTAGTTATTTTGGGGGGCCTAAATACAAAATCTCCACTCTGGCACTCCCCTGACACGGATAAAAATGGCGAATTATTCGAAGAACTAATTGAACAACACAACCTAATGGTTATAAATAAAGAAGGACAACCAGCAACGTTCAGGGCAGGGCCGGAGCGGAAACGAATAAAGATGTTACTATGACAAGGGGATATATTTATAATTATGATCTTAACTGGACCGTGGATGAGCATGAAACGACAAGTGCCCATAGCGCTATCCGTTTTGATATAGACTATAATAAAAATCAGGTTTCGAGACAGCTACAAGAAGAAAATAATGATTTAAATTACAATATAACTAAGCTCAACATGAAGACATTTGAAGAAAACTTTGAGCTCCCTCAAATCGAGCCGGGCAGTGACCTCAAAGAACTAACAAACACTACAGGAAGCCATTAACAACGCAATAAGGAAGTCAACTCCACTAATCGGGAATAACAGCAAAAATAAAAAAAAAAACTTTTTTTAGACCAAAACGAGAAAAATTAAAAAGTAGCAAGAGCTATAGGGCTGCGGGGGACCACATATTAAGACAAAGGAGACTACAAAATTACAGACAAAACAAACAAGAATTTGAAAAAAAACTTAACCAAAGAAAAAACATGGAAGAGTTTTATAGAAAATAACCTTAAGCTGGACTTGTGGGGTATGTCGTATAAAATAGTTATGTCTAGATTGAAAGTTAAAAGTGCAGTGAACACCTTTAAAGATGATCAGGGACAGTATACCACGGACAACATATCATTGGACTCCTCTATTCTAAACTTCTCCCGGACGACTGCGCTCAAGACGATAACGAAGGCAATCTAAGAACCAGAGAAAGAGGCTAGCTTTCCACCATATTATGAAGAAGAAAATCTGGAAGAGGCGTTACAAATGACCAGGTAGCGATTATTTTAAGAAAGCTTAAAACAAGGATGGCCCCCAGTCCAGACAAAATTAAAAATGAAATTTTCAAAATTAGTCCTGAAATGTGGACCCCGTACTTCACAAGGCTCTTTAACTAATGTATAAAAGAGGCAGACTTGATAATCCTTCTTAAAGGAGAAGATAAAGACAAGCAAAACCCGAAATCATACAGACCAATCTGCTTATTAAACACCATTAGCAAGATTCTCGAAAAGCTAATAGCAACAAAAATTAATGAAAAAAGACAGGACTTGAAGAACTGCAGATTTCAGTATGACTTGCGAGCGGAGGATGCCATAAACGAGTTGTGTAATAGTATATACAGACTAAAAGAAGACAATTGTAAATATGTAATTGGCATATTCTTTGGTATAGTGGGCGCGTTCGATAATTTATGGTGTCCCGCGCTGTTGAGGGAGCTCAAGAAAATCCAAGTACACAGCAAAATATGGAAGTTAATCAAGAACTACTTTGTAAATAAATTGATAGATTATTATTAATAAATAATAATTAATTGATAGATGCATTAGTGGTAAAGACACCGACGAAGGGATGCCCACAAGGGTCAGTGCTGGGCCTGGTCTTTTGGGATTTGGTATTTCAACCATGCTTAGAAATGTTAAACGGAATGTGTCAAGTCGAAAAGGTGGTGGGATACGCGGACGACCTGGCAGTGGTAATAAAAGGTAATAATCGTTTGGACCTGCAAACGAGGGCTACCAGCTGGTCGGGGAAATGGCCTCACAGTGCAAGGAAAAGAAGCTAATGATTTCACCTGAAAAAACAAAATATATACTTTTCAAGGGAAAATTAAACTGTAAAAGAGGTCCAATAATCAAGGTTAACAATAAAACAATTAGAAGAGAGAAATATCTTAAATATTTAGGACTAAATTTAGATTCAGAAATTAGACTTTAGGAAACACACTACTCTTATTAAAAACAAGGCCATAAACATCTCTCACAAATTAGTTAAAATAGCAATCAATGAGTTGAAAATTCCGATGAAAGTAATAAGGATCTACCACGACGTTATAATAAGATCAATTGTAGCCTACGCCGCCAGTATCTGGTGTCACAGATTAAGTGACATCAGACAAAGACAAATAGGTCGCAACGACAATTGTTACTGCGTCTATCGGGAGCATATAGCACAACTTCAGTGGAAGCCCTACAGGTCGCTCTGGCGGTCCCACCTATACAACTGCAAATTAAAAGACTAGGAGCAACGTATTGGATGAAGAAAAACAATGAAGAGAAGATTATTAAAATCCTACATGAGCCCGCAGAAATCAACGCAATCCTGATTAGAACGTGGCAAACATTATGGGAAGAATCAGATAAGGGCAGAAGTTTTTTTTTCAGACTTAGAAGAGCGTATTATTGTGATATGAAATTAGAGATAACGGATGGGTTGATACATTTTCTAACGATCCAAGACCCCTATCGCCAAAAATTACAACAGATGGCAATCGTAGAGGACAACATCTGTCACACGTGTGGTACAGTTGCAACGCCAGAACACATCGTGCTGCGATGCAGACAGACAAGTCTGATAGCCAGAGAGGAAAGAGAGCTCCTTGAGGGGACGACCGTTGCAGATGCTCTGCGAACTCCGGAGCTGGTGCCGGCCCTCAGGGAGCTGATAAATAAAGTTTCAAGATTTCATAAGAATACATTTCTGTATGGCGGGAACAGTCCTGTAAGATAAAGAGGTGAGAGACAATAAAATAGGGATGTGAAGAAGTCAGATTAACCCAACTATTGCCAGGAATTAGTGTCCACCGAGTCAACCACGTCTCGCGACTACCGCGTTTCGTGATAACCGCGTAAATGTGGAACAGAACTAAGTGTATTCGGTTTTTGTCATAATGAACAGTGGAGGATACTAAACTGTGTAAGTTTTCCGCTGGAGACCAGTGGTAGATGAGCGCCTCAGGACGGAACACCGTCTTGAGAGAAGCTCCTTTATTTTGTGTGGAATGAATGCGTGAGTGTGGTGAAGGAAGATATTAAATAATGAATAATGTAAATATCATCTAAATGTAAGACAGCGCCGATTGTCTGGAACCCAGGAAAGAAGGCGGCAATGAGGAACTGTCTGCATTATGAATGAGTGAGTGAGTGAGTGGCTATCAGGGCAACAAGAAGCAAATAGGAAGGGAGAAATTTTAAAGAAGATGGTTTCTATATAACATCACTCAAGTATAAAGTGTAGTTACTTTCCCCCCCAAAGTCCAAAAGTGCTTTCTCCCCCTAACCCCAAGAAGAAGATGTCCATCTACAATCTAAAGGAGGATGAAGAGGAGTGAAGAAGAAATAACAAGGGATATAATCAAGAGAAGGGATCCTAAATAAGGTCGGCGAAGAAAACTTTGTGGGAAATTTCCAACATTCCTACGCGCACTTATCCTTATCCTTACTTCATCCTCTCTTTTCAGACAAAAAGAAGTAGATACCTAGAAGATGTCAATCAAGTCTGTGTGTGTAACTAGGACCCGGATTTTTAGGATTGTATAAAGATCGTTTTAGGTTTTTTTAAAAGTTCATTTAGCCCATTTTTAGATTTTATTTTTTCGGCCACATATGTATTAAACTGACAAATATTTGCATTATTATGAAATGAGTAGCAAATAGTTTTCAACTGCAAATACATTTTCCTTGATATTTTAACGATTAATTGAATATAAATTAAAGAGAAAAGAAAAAATATTCAAAGTTCCTATTTTTCAGCACTCAGTATTTGTCGAAATTTAGGTTCCCACTCGATTTACTTACCAAGTTTGATTTTATTGCGCAGACTTCAGGTATTTGGTGTACAGAATCAGAAAATATTGGGTGTCAAATTTTCCGCTCTCGTTTTCATGTATCTTTTCAACATGCCGGCCTATATGGAGGCCGCCAATTTTACGTGGAATGTACAGCCTCTGACATTTAGAAAAAAGATACATCCCTCTTTTTAACCCACTCTCTCTTTGTTTAGTAGCACAGTATCTTTGTAAATATTTGTACATACATATTGTACTGTACTACGCCCAGCAATATAATGTTTACATTACTTTATTACATACGATTTTTCTCTAAGCCTAGAAGATAAGCCACCCAGCTAACGTAGAATGAGCGGGGTGTGATTCTGAGAGTGTGAGTGAACGAGCAGGGATTGGAATTTTCTTTTCTTGAAGAGAATAACTTTATCACTTGTTCTGGAAAAATATTTATGATTTCTTGTAGTATAGCAAATAATGAAAAAACGTTAGAGAGAAATTACATTTCAAACACCGAAACAGAAAACTTAACACTATTTTTATTTTGGGTGGGCCACTAGTTGAAATTTACTGAAAAGTGTAATTTAAATTGTCCACTAGAAAAGATCCTTACCGAACTTGGAGAAACGAAAATGAACTTTGAACCTATGGTTGGTTGCTAGGTAATTCTTTCTTTCTTAATGAATCGATTTCATAGTACACTAACGTTATACACAAAAGATAAGAGGAAACGTTTTGTTCTATCAGTTCTTAAAAATCGGGCACGATATTCATGCTTTGTAATTTCTGATAATATATTGTTATTTACGTTTACCATTTACAAATATGTTAGTAGCAAATTACACAAAATATCTTGCGTGCGAAGTTATATTAAATGTAATTTCTCTTTACATGTATTCAACAGATATAGATAAAAGACTGGATCTTTGAGCATGAAATGGGGAATATCTTAGATAAATGACGATCTTTCTCATTCCAGACAAATATTTGTGGATGTGCGTAAATGTGATAAACATCGATACGAGTTTGTTTTGTTCCAAGCGGCCGTTGATACGGTCTATCTCGAACGTCCCTTGAAAATAATACAGGGTAAGTCAAAATGATGGACCCGATTTCATAAATTTATTTTGTGAAATATAATGAACATATCTTAATGTGAGCTACGCGCAAGGAAAGGCAAAAGTTCAAAGTTTAGTTGAGTTTAGTTTATGTCCCGCGTGGTTGCATTGTCTACCGCTACGCGGCGCTGGAAGCAATTAACGAAAATGGCGCTGACTGGAGAGCAGAAATCGTTCTGTGTGCTGGATTACCATGTAAACAACTCTGTGATGAGTGTTCAACGGCATTTCCGTACCAAGTATGGCAGAGACCCACCTACTGGAAAAACCATTCGTACGTGGTATGAAAAATTCAGAGATACGGGCTGCATCTGTAAGCGAAAATCGACTGGCCGTCCTTCAGCTGAGGAAGAGACAGTGGAACGTGTTCGCGCCAGTTTTGTGCGGAGTCCACAGAAGTCTACCTACCGGGCAGCGAGGGAACTTGAAATGCCACAGAAAACTGTATGGCGAATTCTGCGGAAACGTTTACAAATGAAATCCTATCGCTTGCAACTGCTACAAGCCTTAAGAGACACTGATTATGCTGCTCGAGCGTCTTTCTGTGCTGATTTTCTCACGTTAATGGAAGAGGATGGGTTCGCCGAAAGGTTACGTTACAGTGATGAAGCGGTGTTTCACCTTTCTGGGAATGTGAATAGACACAACGTAAGGATCTGGGGAACTGATAATCCCCACGCAGTTGTGGAACACCAACGCGATTCACCCAAGGTGAATGTGTTTTGTGCCATTTCCCCTGAAAAGATTTATGGGCCCTTTTTCTTCCTTGAACCTACTGTGACAGGACATGTTTTTCTTGATATGCTGCAACAATGGCTCCTTCCACAGCTCGAAGAGGATAGTGCAGATTTCATTCTTCAATTGGATGGTGCCCCTCCGCATTACCATGGCAGCGTTCGGGATCATCTCAATGAGGCATTGCCACAGCGCTGGATAGGCCGTGCATCTCAGGAGGATCGAGTTCTCATTCGTTGGCCACCTCGTTCCCCCGATCTGACCCGTGTGATTTCTATTTGTGGGGTTTCATAAAGGATAGTGTTTACGTACCACCACTTCCAACAACATTGGGTGACCTTCGCGCCCGCATCACAGCAGCCATTGCAGAGATTGACCGTGACACACTACACAAGGTTTGGCAGGAGATAGACTATCGGCTTGATGTGTGTCGTGTTACGCGAGGTGCTCACATAGAGCACTTGTGATGTGACTGAAAAAAACTTTGAGAGTTACCCTTCTTACCACATGTATTACATTCAGATATGTTCATTATATTTCACAAAATAAATTTATGAAATCGGGTACATCATTTTGACTTACCCTGTACACTTTTATATGAGGATCATATATATTTCTGACTCTTCGGCTAAAGGCATAGGATTTTGGATTTAACCTGAAAGGCAAAATCAGATTAGTATGGACTAACCAACCCGGGGTAACATATATATTTCCTACAGAGTATTTGGATATGTGGTCCGCCTCCTACCATAGGAAACCGAGAGATGTATGTAAAAGGACAGTGTATGCAAAGGGGGAAAACAAAACAACAAGAAATAAAGAAAAACAAATTTATCTTTAGCACCTTTTATTTAGAGCTCCGTCCACTTCAGGAGTTCTAGCAGAACTGATTTTAGATACAGCAGTTAATATAGGTACATGTCATAGATAGTACAATAAAATTAGACTGTCACCCATAGAGGTTTTGCATTTTAGGTAAATTAATTTTTACACCATTCGAAAGTCTTTGGTTCTACTTCTCATTATGTATAATGTCTTTGGTGGTTATAGTATATGTCAAAAGTATTTACACAAAATAATATTTCATAAACAAATTTACGTATACTGAAGATTAAAATATGTCATCATAGGCTTCGCCTGATAATTTTATAAATACATTTAATATTACACATTCTAAAAGATGATATTATATAAATGATTGAGAGGTTTCATACAAGAATATTGGCATCTCGCAGGATGCAAGATGACGTTACATATATGCCCCTTCTTGTGAAAAAGAAACTTGAAATCTGAAAGGTTTTAAATTTCTTTTTGCCTTTGCCAAATAGTCTTTGTTATATTATGCGAATATGTTTTATATATAATTTTAAAATAGTTCAGTTCTTTAAATTTCACGTCACTGATAGTATCATTATAGATTAGCACTAATAGATATTCTCTATCACAAACACTATTATAAACATTATGGAACATTATTAGCAGTATTTTGTGGATTTTGGTTTTGAGAACTAAAGATGTCTTCACGGGACTTGGTCTGTGGCTTCTTTTTGCTGGTGGAGTCAACTGCTACTCCAGATAGAATAAGTTGCTGCTGGAGCTGACTGCGACTCCAGATGGTATAACTTGCTGCTGGTGTTAACTGCGACTCCAAATGGAATAACTTGCTGCTGGAGCTAACTGCGACTCCAGATGGTACCATTTCTGCTACTACATGCTGATTCTGGAAATGACTGCTTGTAGAAGTGTAATGGCCACTTCTACCTATTAATATGATTTTTAGATGAATCAGCAGTGGTGTTAAAGCTTTTTTTTCCTAGGCTTTGGCTGCGTCCTAGAGTGGTTATCTAGTATTATGGTCATGTCGCTATTGGTTCGACGATCTGACCATACTATTGCCATACCGCTCTTGGCATAGTAGAGGGAACTCTGACTATAGGCTGAGTAAGAGCCCCTTCCTTGGCACCTAGTTAGAGATAGATGTATTTAATCTGTACTTTTAGCTGCTGCAGATAACTTAAGGGAAGCACATTTGCTACTTCCTGCTGAATCAATTAATAATAATACCTTAAGAATTTGTGGAAGAACAAGTGCTATTTCAATTATTTTTAACTTGACTGCTTCTGTTTATATATATTTACAGGATATACAACTGCTATTCCTGTTGTAACAATTATTGATTCTCTTACATGATTATATATTATAACTTCTCTTAGCATGGATTTAGTTTAAATCTCGTCTTCCTCGTGGAACAAGCCATTGTTGTCTTGGTGACAAGCCTACTTCAATAACACACACCTTTGGCATACTATAAAAGCCAGCCAAAGCTTTTCTCTTGGCATCAGAGTAAGGTGGGGTTTTCCTTAAACCTCCATGCACGCATGGATCTTTTATTAGGTTTACTATCTGTTATCATATGCTTCTTCTTCTTTTTCAAATTGGTTAGACTTTCTTCAGTATTTTTCGGGAATGTTTGATGTTTGGTACTTCTTCTTGGGGGATCTACATCTTTTCCGTTTGCTATTTCCTGCACAAATACTATCCAAATTGGTACATAAATTGCTGGATGTTCTGTCACCTATGATGAATGAATTATGAAATATGTCATCTGTTTTCAATTTAGTATTGGCATCAATGGTCTATTCTAGTTTAGTCTTTCCTTCCACCATATTCACCGTCACTACTCCTTCAGTAGAGGAGACTAGATATTCTGTCTATTTTTAACTTCATCTTCTTCTTTTAATTAAATTCAGTACATCCACTCTTAGACCTCCTGCCATGCAAGCAATAACCAAGGAGACAATGTATGCATATCAATGAAGTAATTTCACGTACACATATGAAACGATGCTACCTCAATCCACTTTGGTGTGTGAGTTTGTTGTTGTCTTGGTTGTATAAGGAAACGCCTATGAGGAATGGAAGATAGACGAACACAGACACAGTGTTGGCGTTTCACCATCGACAAGTACTTAAAATGCATTGCAGTTTGTTCCTGGAGAACACGACATAGGCCGCATACTGTGAAAGGCAATGAGTAAAAAAGAAAACTTATGCATGCTGGGAGAAAAATCATGCAAATAGATTCTACTCGACAACTGAAATGCTCTTAGATGAGATTTAAATCCCAAGAAAAATAGAAGAGTGGTCTTTTAACAAGAGATGCATTGGGAGTCGTCCTGAAGAGAGAGAGAGAGAGAGAGAGAAAGAGAGAGAGAGAGAGAGAGAGAGAGAGAGGAAGACAAAGCCTGGAGGCTGGTTTGCACGTATGTGAGAAGATGCTGTGAGCTTATTGTTCGTTTAATAGTTGATGCGAGGAGACCTACGTACCACATTCTGTGACTGTTTTAGTTATTATAGGAATCTGAGGTATGTACATATATTTTCTATAGTTTATGTGTTAGTAATGTACTTTAATGCAATTATTGATCATATGTGTTTCTGTATTTTCGTAAAAAAAAGTTTTTGTCTGTTTTTTAAAAAGGATGATATTGGAATAAAATATAGAAAGATGAAGGAACCACACTTTTAAGCAGGTTCTGTAGAAATACCAAAGTGCATAGGGTATGGCAAAATAAGTGAGCAAGTTTAACTTACTTGTATGTTTTTAAATATGGAACAAGGAAAGGCTGAATGCTTACTGGTGGATAAATAATTATGAAATGTGCACAAAAGATAAACAATGTTGTGAGAAACCTCAGAAGGTTTTCCTGATCAGCGTAATGAAAAGTGTTGGTGTTGTTATTGATTGTAAAATGCTTTATTAGACGCGAGCTGTTTTAAATTAAAGATAATACAACTTTATAATATGGGATCAAAACGTGTAGGGGTGATCAGTGTCCCTGACAGGCACACAAAAAAGTGGAAGTAATAAAAATTTAATCATAGTCAAAGGTAAAGAAGCAAAAAATGAAAAATGATAAGGGGCCACAACGTTCGGGTAGGGTCACCAAATGCTGCTGACAGACCCATGACAAGTGCATGGGCAAACTTGCGTAATGTGTTTGAATAATTGTAATGAGATCAACACGCGTGGTTTAAAATCAAAGATAATAAGCAAATGTTGTACCAGGCCCTGCGGGACCTATACAAAGTACTATTAGCTACTGTTGCAATGTGAATGAGTAATTGTAACTAGATAACGTTGAAAGCAAAGAGGGGTAAATAAAATAATAAGACAGTACGATACAGGGGCCAATGATCCCGACAGGTCCTAAATGAGCCCCAGGGCCCATTGAAAGTTAACATACTATGGTTTTAAAATGATGACGACATCAACCGTAATGTAGCGTAGATTATAGGATATACAATAGAATAATAAGACAGTACTGTACGGAGACCCTCACAGGTCCCAACTGGGCCGCATGGGTCCCCAAACATGGAGAATCGAAGTTTTTAATGCTTGGAAGTAAAAAACAAAAAATGGTCGCAAATTGTAAAGAATATAACCAAAAAAATAAGACAATACTGTGCGGGGACCCTCACAGGTCTCAACTGGCCCCGAGGGGTTCCCAAGGACTGTAAATTGAAGTTTATAATGCTTGGGAGTTGTTTAGAGGCGAAGGGGGAGAGCTGTGTTACTTTTTTACTATTTACAAATAAATTTATATATGCATTAGCTTTACCCGGCCGGGGTTTGTTACCTATCTATTTCCATACTTTGATAAAATATATAAATGCGCAATACGGGACGCAGCCTGGCCTCGAATCCTACCTTTCATTCCTAGAGATAAGACATCTCTCAATCTTTGGATCAGCACAAAGATTATTTAACATAACTTAATACTATATTTCCTTTAGTTCAATCCATTGATTTTAGCTGCTAATATTAGGGCACCAGCTGATCAGTATTTAATAATAGAACGATAAAATCCATCAGGCTCGCGACCATAGCACTTTCGTTCTCCCCCCCCCCACTAAACATAGCTAACGGAAACTTGGTTCAAACCCAGAAAACTAAGCGCATTCGATTGACTAGTCCACGCGGTTTCACGTCCAATTTCTCACTTCTTTTGTACATTGAGAAATCCAATCCTGTTTAAGAGTTATATTTCATAAATGAGGAGTAGACCTTATGCGTGCAGCGTAATTTAATAAAACATAAATATACGAGTTGATTAATGGAATAATATATAAATGTTTATTTACAAAAATTAGATGCGTCGACTTCAATTGATTCAGTATCCCAACTTCCTTGTGATTGAACCATTTTCAACATTGATTTACTTTACTTTATCCCGGCCTGATTTTGGGTCCGCATAACTTCCCTTGATTTGAACACGCCACCAATTACGTCCCTACTCATCCCTCCGCTCGGGACTAGAACTCAAGTCCAAATCTCTCCACTGAGTTCTATCCCTCTAACAAAAATAAACGCCTGCTAGACTCATCGCTGTGTAATGACTCGCAGCCAATCTTATCAACGATAGTGCAAGGTAAATTAAAACAATTCGCGGTTACTTATTAAACCTCCGCCCTGCTAAAATTACGAAGTCAACATTCTCCCAGCGTTTCACACAAACTAAAAAAATCGACTTTCCATCCTCCCACTGAAATATGAGGCAAAGATATAACAAAGAATTCCGATATTGAAATCTAAACAAATATATATCTTAATTAATTAGAAACATTATCGTAATACTTTGCAAACGGCTGAATCATTTTTGGATTCCTGAAACAAATCACAAATTATTAAACACACATATATCAATTATATTCAAATAAAGTGCTTTCAGCTCAACTTCAGATTTTTTTCAATTTATTACTTCGTATGCAAATTAATTTTACAATCGATTACCACCATCTTAAAGGAAGTTAAGACGGATATCTTAACAGAGTAAAGGACCAAAAATGGTCGCAAATGATAGCGAATAGAAGAAAGTAATAACATTGTACTGTCCCATGGGTGTGAGGGTCCCCAAGTGTCCCCCAGGGCTCTCCAAACATGCAAAAGTCGAGTTTGTAATGCTAGGGACTAGAAAAGCAAAAATAGTAAAATAAAAGAAAAGCCAAACTAATAATAAAATAATATTAAACAACGAACCCCAGGACCCTGTTGGCTGTGAAAACGGCCCCGGGAAGCGCAAATGCATTAAGGTTTGACATTTTTAATATTGATGTGAAATTATAGTCCATTAGGTAATGTCAATAAACAGTATTTGAGGATTCCACCTCCCCGCTCCCTCCCCGAAAATGAAGATCAAAAATGGCGTAAATCGACTTGGATTTTAAAATTTTACTAATGTCAAATCATGCATTCGTGCCAGGAAAGTACAAAAACAATATTTGATGACTGTACCTCCCCTACTCACCCCCAAAATGGCGTCCAAAAGCGTAAATCGAGTAAGATTTGACATTTTTGTAATGTAAA
Organism: Lepisma saccharinum; assembly: GCA_022664845.1. Taxonomy (NCBI): domain Eukaryota; kingdom Metazoa; phylum Arthropoda; class Insecta; order Zygentoma; family Lepismatidae; genus Lepisma; species Lepisma saccharinum. Next base: position 25,326 of record JAGDQP010005022.1, on the reverse strand, counting down.
ATTATTGGCAATTGAAAGAGAATACAGAATAAAAATAAGACAATGTTGTACCATTACCCCCTAGTGCCATCAAACATGGTAAATACAAGTTGGGAACCATTGCAAGTAGACAAACGCAAATAGTTTCAAAGTTAACATAGAAAATAATAATATTGCAATGGTATTCCATGACCCCCCAGGGACCACACAGACCCCATTGATCCCTAAAACAAGGAACGTGTGAAAGAAAAATCTAACATTAAAGAATGAAGTATGAAAAGCCGTATGAAAATACATATACAAAAGTGATTTTAGACGCCATTGCTGCCACTTTTTAGTACATGGACAGTGGGTAAAACCATAATGAATAAGCACATTGCTCATGAAAGAAAAAACAAGCCTTACCAGCGTGTCTCTGAAACACTCTAACAACACCCATTGACTGAATGGCTCTTGAACCTGGCTGAAAGCGCTTTATAAATATGCATTGTAGGAGAGGGAAACGCTTTGACCTGCACAGTGTATGTTCAACGCGAATGGGTTGGAACGCCATTGTGATTTTGAACGCTGGCTTGTGTAGACACACAGTTGCTATTGTACGATACTAAGTAATTTTTTTCCGATTTTCCAGATTGAATATTTGGAAGAAATCTGCTGCGATATCCGTTTGGATTGATACTCATGTAAGTTGCGACTTATAATTTGAATACTTCTGAATGAATCAACCAAGAGTAAGCAAAGAAAGTGCCACTTTAAATTGAAAACAATGTTTGTACAAGAGGAAAAAGAACGAGTTCCATGTGCTGATTGCCTATAGTGTTCCCTATTATGACTTGTTTTATTAACCATAAAACAATACTAAACGGTGGCAAGGTATTATGTGAAAATGTGGTTGAATGTCCCACGTGCCAATTTCTTACGGATATGCGAAAACGTAAAGTAAATCATATTTCCGGCGAAAGGCTGTGCCATTTGTGTGAGAAACATGTATAAGCTCTCAGAAACATGTGAGAAACACTGAGCATAAGTGCTTTGTATAGAAACTAGAACCTCAACAATTAAGAAATACATTATGATAATTTTTGACTGCGAAACAATGTTACTTGGTCATAACACGAAGGGCGAGCGACAATATAAAGTGAACTTAGTATGTGCTGGTTATCGTTGTAGGATTGCTGGAACGAGAAAAAATGGAAGAGCCGCATGTATGACCTGTGGAGACAAAATCAATGGGGGTAGTCGTGATTTTGTGTTTCGTACAATGGCCCACTTCATAAAGCACGTACTAATAGATGGCCCTTCGTTTGAAAAGATTATTTGCTCATCACATAATGTATCGAAATTCGATATGATATTTGCGTCAAAAACATCATTGAGAGAGGATTAAGAATACGAAAAATACCTGCATTTGATAATGCAGGAACAAAACATTATCCAAATGGCCCTTTGAACCGAATTGTCTTCCGGGATACGTATTTGTACATGTCGGTCAAACTAAGCAATTTACCCAAGACTTTAGGTTTAGAAAATAACCTATTTCCGTATTCCTTGAATTCCCGTATATATTTAAAATGGACAAAAATCAAGATTGTGAGGATCCTATACCTGATTTTCAGCGACTTGAACCGGGAAATCCCAATGTTGAGGATGCAAAGGTATTATCCAAATTGCCCAAGGCTAGTAGTAATGATCCAAATTACAATTTCATTATGCAGAAGCAGAAGGAACTGATTGACAACTGTATAAACGACGTTGATATTTTGGCGAGTCCTGTTGTGAAATTTAGCAATATCATTGAAGAACACTCAAACTGGTTGAAGTGTTTCTTAGTGTCATTGACAATCGCAAATTTGGCTATCAAAGTGTTTCGCACATTGTATATTAAGGAAGACAATATAGCTGTCCTGCCCCCTCTCGGATTTCAACACCGAGACCGCCAAAGCAAAAATGCCCTACAGTAGCTCGAATATATGTCCCATACTAGCAGTGTAAACATCCAAAATAGCGCTAATGGAGCAGAGGTCCCTATTGGTCCGTACAAGGTAGACGGCTATCACAAAAATAAACGAACAAAACAAGTAACAGTCTGGGAATTTAACGGCTGTTGCATGCATGACCATAAAGAGTATTATCCCAGCCTTAGGCATAGCGTAACGGATAGAGGAGATGGCCTAGAACAAAGATACCAACGTGCTGTAGAGAAAAGAAAATATATCAAACGCTTAGGGTACAAACTCATCCGTATTTGGGAATGTGAGTGGGATGCCAAAGTAAAGGCGGATAAGAACATCCAGGACTTTATTCGAACAAAATACTCCACCCTAGATGAAGGCCTTAGTCCTAGAACGCGTTTAAAGGCGGCAGAACGGAATTATTTCGTTCATTGTAAAAATACCCCTAGGTAATGACGCGTTGCCCGCTTGCGATTGCCATGCCGACGCTGCATAGGCAGAATTTTCAAAAACCGGAAAACGTCAACGGTCTTGTTAGCTGTACAATACTACCCCCAAGCAATTTAAAATTGCCAATCATTCCATTCACGTGTAATTCCAACCTTATGTTTGGATCATGTCGCCCGTGCATGGAAGAAAACAGTAACGCGGATTGTTACCGTACGAAGGAACAATTAGGGGAACATTCTGCTCGCCTGAAATACACAAAGCGCTAAAACATGGATATACAATCGAAAAAATCAATGAAATTTGGGAATTTCAAATGGAAAAAGGCCTATTTGAAAAGTACGATGGCATCTTCCTAACGATGAAGCAGGAATCTAGTGGATTTCCCCCGAGTGTGAAACCAAACAATCCAAGTAACAATACATCCGGGAATACCAACAACACGAAAATATCCGTATGTACTATAAGAACGTATCTTGGAATCCTGGGCTTCGGTACATATCGAAATTATTTTTAAATTCACTATATGGAAAATGTCGTCAACGTACCGATTTTCCACAGTCCAGGGTTGTCACGGACAGTGAAACGTTTCTCAAACTCCTGCTGTCCCCTTAAAATGAGGTATCTACCGTTGTTCCCGTGGGAGATAAATGCCTAATAGATACGAATAAGGACAAACAGAATGTTAATAAGCTGCTTCTATTCTCAAATGTCTGCCTCGCCGCCTTTATATCATCATGGCCACGTTTAAAACTATATAAACTAATGGAAACCGTAGGCTACGACAGACTCTTGTATGTAGATATAGATTCCATTGTTTATGCAAAACAAGAATGACAAACCCTTGCTCGATACTGGCAGGTACATCGGCGAACTTACGAATGAAATAAATGAGGGATGGGAGATGATATTATTCATTGGCCTGGGCCCTAAAAACTATGCATACCACACAGGGAAATTAGTACTGGCAAAGTAAAAAATGTACTCAAAATTAGGGGGATTACGTTAAATTATAGAAAAAAACGACCATTTCTACGAGTTAGTTACAGAAAGGACACAAAAAAGTTTATCTTCTCTCCCAACAAGATTCGACGCAAGCCATTGTATAGAGACCCGAAACAAAAACTCACCAGGTGACCAAAAGCAAACGACGCATTATACAAGACGTAACTATAACAGACTATTAGACGTTACCATATGGGTACCGACAAGACTAAATGACAGACCTGTGTCAATATATTTATTGTGTAAATACCTATTTATTTTGTAAAAAAGACTCGTGGGAAGGATTTTTCGTGCTCATGGTGGTAGAGAAAAGGGAATACTCGATGTTTTTGTACTAGTCAATGTTTCTACCAAATTTCAAGTTTCTATACCTACCAGCTTAGACTACGTATTCTATCAATACATCAATTCGAGCGACCATATTTGTTTAAAGATGTCAACTTACAAAAACGTTTCTTATATTTCTTCAATCTAATAATGGCAATACGTCTTCATATAAAATTTCAGTTCTGTAGCTCATGCGATATGGAAAATAAATTTTATGTCCACCATATTAGTTTTAAAATGGCGACTTTTTAAAAACCCATCAACGGTAAAATAAAATAAGCGTGTTTCCTAGCTTAACAAACTAATAAATAATACATTCACGTTTCGTCATAAGATTTACGTCCTGGATCCAAACTTTCTCCAATTTACCCACGCTTTCGGAAGCTTTTCAGCTCGAGTTTAGTCAAATACCTTTTATTAAGTAAGATTACATGTTGTTTTTATCTCAGTTTCTTTATATCTCACTTTCAACTTATATTCAACGATTCTGCTGATGGTTGTTATCTTTCTGTAATTTACCAACTCTTTCGGAAGCCTTTCAGTACAATATGTTCTTGTACATCAATATCACATCTTATTCAGTACAATATGTTCTTGTTTTTGTCTCAGTTTCTGTATATCTCACTACTAAGTTATATTCAAGACGTGCAATTTACCAACGCTTTCGGAAGCTTTCCAGCACAAATTTAGTCAAATTACATTTTATTGAGTACAATATGTTTTTGTTCTTGTCTCAGTTTCTGTATATCTCATTCTCAACTTATATTCAACGATTCTGCTTGTGTTTGTTTTCTTTCTGTATTTTATCAACTCTTTCGACAGATTTTCAATTCAATTTCCATCAATATCACATTTTTATTTACTCAAATAAGATCATTTCTGTCTATTTCACTTAACTTATATTCAACGATTCTGTTCGTATTTGTTGTCTTTCTGTATTTTACCAACTCTTTCGGGAGCTTTTCAGTATAATTTCCATCAATATCACATTTTATTCAGTACAATATGGTCTTGTTTTTGTCTCAGTTTCAGTATATCTCAATATCAATTTATATTCAACGCTTGCGCAATTTACCAACGCTTTCGGAAGCTTTTCACCACAAATTTAGACAAACTACATTTTATTCAGTGCATTATGTTCTTGTTTTTGTTTTAGCTTTTGTATGTCTCACCCTCAACTTATATTCAACGATTCTGCTCACGTTTGTTATCTTTCTATAATTTACCAACGCTTTCGGAAGCTTTTCTAAGCAAATTTAGTCAAATTATATTTTATTCAGTACAATATGTTGTTGTTTTTGTCTCTGTTTTTGTATATCTCAATACCAACTTATATTCAACGATTCTGCTCGTGTTTATTATCTGTCTGTAAATTACCAAGACTTTTGGAAGCTTTTCAGCACAAATTTTGTCAAATTACATTTTATTATGCAAAATCCTTGTTTATAATTCTCTCAATCAAACAAGAACCCTAACTAAAATTGTATCAAACAATTTTACTAACAATACAATACAATGTTCCTAAATCTTCGTAATATTTACAGCTACTTAAAGTTTCTTACATTCATACCAATTATCAAAAATAATAATTTCATTTCTTAATCTGTTTCTTTTAATTATTCATTTCTGTTTTAAATCTTCAGTATCAGAATCTTCTCTGACTGAAAATTGTGTTTCCCCTTCTTTCTTTTTCATCAAAATTAACTTGTTGCTCCAGGCAATGACTTGATTACCTCTTCTTGTGGTTTAGGTTACAAAGTGAAAATTCTTCTTCCAATATTTTTTCAAAACAAATTAATTTTTTTATGTGTTCTCTTCATCGAAGAAGAAGAGAAATGCCTTGCATGGTAGTACAATTTTGTGTTCGCAGCGAGGCAAAAGGGTGGAAGTAATTATAGGTATAAAATGTTTGTCTACAACGAAGGTAGCCAAAGGTTTGGGGGCGGGGACACTTTGATTAATGATGGGACGTGGTTACGGTATACGAAAATGCCAAGACAGCAAGGGTATAATTCAATGGGGCCGTGTTTCAATTTATTTATGAATAAATTACGTTATGCAATAAGCTATGTACCTTCCTACCATTCATGTTCTGTGTCGTCAATATGGTGATTATAGACAAAAACAACAATAGCATGCGAACAAAGGTATAGCGTTCCGTTTCTTGAAATTTTCTGTTTCGAGCCCTGAACATATTGTTGAAATCTTGTCATTGCTACTTATAAAACAGGCAAAAACCCAGCCCTCGTGGTTCAGGAGCTAACGTCACTGGCGTCGGGTCAGCAATGGCTATGGTACGCGGTTCCGAACCCCTATAGCGACCATTCCGAGTGAGATTTTTCCTAGGTTTCACCAGGTGAATGTCGGGATTGTACTTTAAATAATGCCTTGACTATCGTGTGCGAATTAGCAGTGGTATGCACGGGATTTCCCCCTGGCAAATAAGTTTTCACCTAGACAAATTTATTTTTTGTACTTTCCAGGGATAAATTTATCTCTCCTAGAAAATGTTTCGATTAAGATCAGATAGAAAATCGGAACATCTTTATTTGGCAGAAGTTGAAACTATTTTCATCAAAGTGAAAAGGGTATATGAACTTTTACTAGCAGCTAAGAAGCCTATTTGGTAGCCATTTCTTTTGTGATGTTTATGAAGTCCAAGACATACAGTCCCATTTTCCAATAGGGTGTGTAAGAGGTCCCTCTGACACGACTTCTTAAGTACGTCTTTAACGTTATTTTTCACCACAACAGCAATTGTACATGAAATGTTGCAGCTGTGCGGTCGTAAGCTTTTGGAACTCACTTACATCATTTCTATTCTTCTTAGGTTCGCGTAAGGTTCGCTGCTCGTTCTTTCGATATAGGCTATACCTAAAGAGTGCCCCAAAGCTACGCAGTAGTGGTGACACAAATATTCTTTAAAGAGAGAAATGTCCACAATCGCTGCGGCGCTTTGCAACAGCCTGGGTGACATGAACAATCCCTACACTACGTCTAACTATGAGAAAGACGACGATTGATCACATCAAAAACAGTTTATTTATTAGAGGGTTAAAATATAATACAATTACCTCTGCATCAATTACCTTACATTGATTACTTACGTAAGGTAATTGATGCAGAGCTCATAAAACAATCTGGTGTACTTAATACATTACATTCTTAATAATCAACAAAAGAATTATATTCTCTTTAATTCTTACTTAATGATCAACGATTTATAATTATGTGCTAATAACTTCCTAACAAAATATGCAAATAAACAATAACATAAAAGTTGCCCACTTCGCTTTAACAGCGGTTCAGGTGCAGCCATCTAGCGAGCATCTCCCGAAACTTGTCCTATCACATTAATAGTTATAGGCAGGTCATTACAGGTGTTACTAAATCATTCACATTAATGTACTTCGTAAACATCGCAAAGAAGTGGCTTCCAAATAGGCTTCTTAGCTGCTTGTATATAAGTTCATGTATCCTTGTCACTTTCATGAAAATACAGGGTGGTTCTCGAAATCTGTAACAGTTCCATAACTCAGCTCCTAGTGCACAGACATCTTTTAAACAAAATATATCAATACCAAAGTGCATGTACGGAATGACGTGGTGATGCTTTTGAAACCAGTGGCGTCTCGAGAATATCTCTACGACGGAAAACTTCAATTTTTTAAATAGAAACAATGGTTGATTTTGCTTTCTTTGAAACAAACACGAAATTTTGAACAACTTTCAGATGAAATATTGTTTAATGTATCGTAACGTTTGGCAACAAGAGATAATTAGTAGGTCAACAGTTAACTCAACAAGTAGCTCTTGTAACTGACGATATTTAAAAATGTTTCATCTGAAAGTTGTTCAAAATTTCGTGTTTGTTTCAAAGAAAGCAAAATCAACCATTGTTTTTTTTTTTAATTTCTCCCTCTGCAAAAGTATTCGCAGGACGTCCCTGTTTTCGAAAATTTTACCGTTTTATTCCGCATATCCCATTTAGTATTTCACTTTAGTTTGATATCTTTATTTACTATTTTCTTTGAGTTACAGCATCCAAAAGGCCCAGAAAACCTACACCATATGAATTTTAACTATCAGTTATGTGTTCTAGCTGCCAAACGGTATGAGCAATGAAAAAGTGTTCCCTCTAAAAGTTGTTCAAAATTTAGCACTTGTTTCAATGGAAGCAAAATCAACCCCTGCTGCCATTTAAAATTTTGAAGTCCCCGCAGAGCTATTCGCGAGACGCCTCTGATTTCAGATGCATCACCACGTGATTCCGCACATGCATTTTGGTATTAATATTCTTTGTTTCAAAAGATTCCTGAGCACAGGAGCTGAGATATGGCCTGACCCTGTTACATAGTTCGAAAACCACTCTATATTAATATATACAGTATATATATAGGTTGCCTGTTGAATTTCGTGCGAAATATTTTATCCCCCCCCCCGGGTAAAAAGTTTAATTCGCACACTGCTGACTAATATCTTCGCCATCCTCTACCTACCTCGTTTGGGTCAGAGCAAAAGATGTCAAGAGACCTTAAATAATTCAAAAACAGACAGAAATTCAAAACGTAGAACAGAAGGTCCGGGAGGCTATTGTTATATCCTTCCTTTCAATTTTTTTCATAAATATTTCAATCCGAAGCTGTTTAGACTTCCCTTATTGATTCGATAAATGCAAGTGCTGTTTTCATTTCTTTACATTCTTAAACTAATCGTCTTTCGTCATAGGCAGAGTTCACCTAACGCCCTTCGAAAAGTTAGCAGAGTTTACAAAAATCGCTAGAATAAAATTGATAAATCCGCACAGCAGCAAAAGCGATGTGGTGATATTGACTTTAGTTTTGCAGTAAAAAATGCATTTGCAAGTCCAGTACTGCACTTTTTTTGTCATTAGATTAGAATTAGATGATCTTTTACTGTTAACTACATTTCTTGTATATAATGTATTCGGAATTTTGACATTTGCAATACATCAATTACAAAATACTTTAGAAGTTATAAAGATAAGGAAAATAGTGTATGGTTTAAGATATTTTCGGATAGAAAAGAGTATAGAGTATCCGAACCTCTAAAAAGTATAATACTCTTTAAAATTGTATATCTGGCCTCCCTAGTGTAATGTGTCCCTTCATTAGTGCTATATTTATTCCTTGTGTAACATACACTGTCAAAAGTGCCTGTCACGAATTTTCTGTTTGTGTGACAAACCGTTTGAAAGACGGTTTAGTCTTAAGCGACATTTTACTCATGTCCATGCCGGACGTGAATTGAATGAACCACCTGAAACGGAAAGCAAATGTTTAAAATGTCCCATATGCTATGAAGTCTACAGTGAGCTCGACATATTTAAGAATCACATGTTACATAAAATTCAAATTCTTTCTATCTATTAGATAACATATATTAACATAGGCTATTTATATTCAGGGTTAAATATTTATATTTATTCCTGGCCCTTTTTTAAACATACTTCATGAAAATAAACTTACTTTATAATTTAACCATGTCCTAAAGTTCAGTCTGCACAAATGATTTTCTACATTGCTTTTATTGCTGATATCCCTCCAGTAATATTGTTATTGTAGGCGATGAAGCGAGCACACAGCGAGAGCACGCGGAACAGAACAGAATTTTCGGCGTGGCGAGCAGACAAGCTGTACGCCGGTCTACACAAGTAAATAATTGCTGTTTAAGATAAATCATTAGAGCACCTCGATTGTGGTCAGTGACGCAGTAACTATGCCGTCTCAGGACTATTACTTGTGCGCTTGCCTGTAGTCGGATGGTTGAAAAACATGGCTTTACACAATCTCAATATTCATTATCATGCATAGGTTGGAGCGAGCGAATAGGAAGTTCTCCATCTTGGCTAGTGAATCCCCCGCGAGTTCTTCAGTTTTTCGAGGGGCTCGGAATAACGGAGAAGTAGGATATTATGGCCAATAGTAGCAGTCTGTGCTCGCGAAACGGCCTCAATCAAATTCTCTTGCCCTGGGTCCCAGATTGCCTTGCGTCGCCACTGGTCTGCCTTACTGGACGGTGTCACGACAGGCTTCAAAGAAGATAACAAAAGTACACTACGTGATGTGAGACAATGTTTTGGCCTTCGTGTCGGCCGGTCGTGTTGTTTGGCTAAAAAAACGATGGAAAGGGCGCCAAAAGGGCAGTGGAAAGGGCGGCAAAATTTAACTTTGCCCTCCACAGTAAAATTTTTAAATCCGGCACTGGATGGAAGGAAGTTTTGACCTTAAGGGCTCTAACTCAACTGCGCCATCGAAACATTCGTATACTCTAACTGCACGAAAAATGCATGTACTATAAGTCTACGTTACCAATAAAAGTGTTTGTCATTCAATATTGACCGATGTTGGATAACATTGTTCGAAATTGCAAATTGTTCTTTCCTAATATTGTCCATTACTGTCATACTCTTGTGCTACTGGGGAGCTTACACAAGGTTTAGAGTGTGTAATAGTATAAATGACCTATAAGAACTCGTAAAGAAGAAAAATTTCGCATGCTTGTTCTAACTGCATTAAATTAATGAACATATGTATAGAGTTATTTGGTAGTTTTAGAAAACCATCACAGAATCACAGACAAATTACATGTATTATCTAAAAATCTACTTTATTGAATTATCTGAACAGATTAAAACTATTGTAGCAGAGGGAAAACTGTATTTACTACCTGTGCTGTTTCTGTTTCGCTAACTTTTATTTTTCACACAATGTCCTTCTGTATTTCTTGTTACGAGTTCCAACCTTTTCGAATTTTCGGAGCTCCTATGGCTGATCATTCATATACCTTTGGTTTACCCAGCCATACACGATGCAATAAAAATACATATAATCACAAGCCGGCCGGGTAGCCGTGCGGCCAACTACAAGAAGGTCCCGCCAGTGGAATGAGCGTGGATTTTAATGGCTAAAGAGCGAATCGTGACGGGTTGAAGTCCAAAGTTACTACATTGGCCCATTTAAAAATACAGTTTACCAAAGTTTTTACATACCATCACATTAAAATTATCAGCCAATACGAGTGAATTATCTTATTTCATACGTACGGTAGGGCTATTTACAAATAATTTGATGGCTTGAATCCTTAAAAACTACTAAATACATTTTAAAACTAATTTCACCTGTGCAATTTTGAGTTTTTTCTAGTCCACATTGATATATCACATGACCCACTTCCTATTTAAAAATGTGACTGGAATCAAATATGGCGGATTTCAGGATGGCCGACATGGTGCCGTTATAGCGCGAAATGTTGACCACCTTCCTCGCAACATTACGATTTGATCAATATTTTGAACACCAACTTAGTTTAGGAATTAACAGAGTATCTTACTTTAATAGCTTCTGTACACTGTGCCAATTAATTCATCGCGCACTTTCAGCAAATTCTTTTGTAGTCCTATGGGTACTTTACTCGTGAGAAAAATTTGAATCTCGTCCATTACATTCACTCTAAACAAAAGGTCATGTATGTCCACTCTGCTTTGCACCAGAGCTATTTCGTCAAGAATCTCATTTGCACAAATATTCTCTCCTCATACGAGAACGAAATGTATTTCTGTCAATAGAACCCGATAGAATTTTAATTGTTTCTTTTATTTATTTATTTCCAATTCCATTTTGAATTTGAATTTATTTTAAGACCTTTAGCCAAGTATGGCTCAGGTCGATTTCCAATTCAAGTTACATAAAAGCTTTCATTTTACAGATCCCTACGTAACTTTGAGCAAAGTCACATTCTAGAGTAAAAACGGGAAGGATATGACTAACGTAAGAAAATTTCAAGTTTGTAAAACGTTTAAAGTAAATCTTACCAAGAGCATGTTATTTTCTTTATTCAAGTGCCGTTTTATCCTTAATACATTAATGTAAATATGTCATAGTATTTCATAGTAAAGTAATAAAATATGGAACCAATGTTACGAGAACATTTAGAATTCTAGTGCATACAGGTGATGTTTCAAAATTCACGTGGCATGAGTTAGATTTATTTTAATGTTAAACTTTGAGTCACTTCTTTTATGTCACTTCTTCCGAGCTCATCAACATGTAAAATCTTAACAGTTAACACGTGCTCATCAAGTTCGAATCTTTGCTAGGAATCAACGGACGCTACATGCAAGCAAAGTGTCATATTATCATTGAAAGAAAGTTTTCTAAGATATACCTTGTTTGAAACAAAGCAAGTATACTTCCTTTTAATTGAGATCTGAAGGATACATGATCGAGTGTAATTGCCAACATATGTTTCTTGGCAACTTATGTAAGACTTAAAAAATCGTATTTAAATATGTACCAGTAATGATTTTGTTAACAAACAAGCGCTCTGATCTCTCTCTTAAAATACATAGGACGTATCAAGAAGACTCGCAACACATGAAGGAACGACGAGTAACATGAGAATTGCATTCGTGGTACGTTTGAGAAACAAAGTACAAAGTTTGTAGTGTACAGTGACATTGATGGGAAAAGTACAAACACATCATTTCCCACATAAAATATTACGATCTAGATGTTAGATTCCCGCGCTTCAACCGAAAAATTATCTCCAGCATCTTTCTCTTAAATCTTCTTTTAAATCCTTAATGAAAACCCAAGTACTAGTTTGTTCAATCTACAGAGAATCATAAAAAAGAAAGAAAAAACATAAAGCTTAACAGAGGAAATGAAAGACACGCATATGTTGTATACCTTTATATCAGTGGACACAGACATATCCAAACCGGTTTGAAACTTCCACAATGTTAGGAAGCTATTACACAGTCAAACTTGCTGATCAGCTTGCTCGTATGAGTTTCCTCGACGAGCAAGCTCGACAATGTAATAGCGCCTTACACTGATGAGCATGCTCGTTGAGGAAACTGGTCAGAAAACTCGACAGTGGATAGCAAAAAATACACCAAGGCCAGTCTCGTCGAGCAAGCTCGATAGTGTAAGAGCACACAACGCATACACGAGCTCCTCGACAGCAAAATTCTGAATTTTTGTAAATAGTCGTATGTATCACCTATTTAAAATGTACATAAAATAACAAATTGAATTGAATTTTTTATTTATGGCTTTTAGGCATCTAAGACCGGGATAGGGGAGGGGAAAGGATTCGGGAAGGTGTCCATCAGGGCCTATATTGAAGGTGCCATCCCGACATTTGCCTGGTGTGACTGATAGAAAACCCTGGAAAAACTTAAGTCAGGATAGTCGGTCGCTGGTATCGAACCCACGACCTCCCGAATACTACGCTAACGCTCTACTACTGAGCTACGGCGCGGCGACTCGGTATAAAATAACAAAGAATTGATATAGTTCAGGCGCTAGCGTGTCTGACTATGAATCGGGCGGTTCGGGTTCAAATCCCGGCCAAAACGCTAGACACTTTTCTTCAGTGCTTCTATGCCGGGTTCACTGTCTCATATCGGCTTGAGTAGCAGAGCGTATTTGGTACTCCCGACTCCTTGGGAGGTAAAGGCGGTCGATCGTGGGGCTAACTGACCAGCCAAACTCAGATCGTGCCACCGGTCGAGAATATACCTCCAAATCCAGCATGAGGGCTCATTTTCAAGCCCGCTTGCGTTGCTTGCGATTAGGGTGAGTAGCCAATTGAAACACGTGGTGTTCCGTGTAGTGTAGTTTTTTTTATTACGTGTTGTAACATGTGTTTCAATTGTCTGTTCACCAAATCGCAAGCAACGCAATCGGGCTTGAAAATGAGCCCTGAGCCGTTCACGGCGCGTGCGCATTGCACGTTTACCTTTTTACATATAATAAATGAACTTTTGAAATCTGTAGCAGACTTGTTTTTCTTGCCTGCTGCATAAGTTGTAGTTCATCCGTTTTATATTATGAGTTAGATAATTGAGCATTAGTAATTAATTATTAAAGTACTCATTTTCCAATAGTTTTGCGACCAACTGAAATATTTTTTAGTTTAAGTTTTCTCATTGGTTGTTTTTCTACGGCAACGTTTCTGCCTAACTTATTTATTTTTATGTTTAGGATGGAAAGTTCGTTTATTTTGTTTAATTGATAGAAATTAGGAAAATAATAAAATTACTAATCAAAATGTTAATTCCATCGAGTGATTTTAATCTCTTTCACTTTTATTCGAGCTATTTTTAAACGAATTTCCTAAACAAAATAGTTCTTTAAAACTTGCTTCTTTTCCTTTTGTTTATTGATCACCATGGGGATTTTTTTTTAAGACAGAATGATTTCCAGCTTAGGATTGTAGCGCGTTAGTACATGTGCGTACCGGTTATCTTTCACCCTTATTATTTTCCCGAATTTATTCGTGTTAACAGTTTGTTTTATGCCATGATGACCTTTCCTGTAATTTAATATTTTGGGATGAAGTCTTCGGAAAATATATTTATCTGCCAAAAGGTAAGGAATCAGTCGAGGGATGGAGATAGGCATACCAAAGGAAGCTATCGAGTGAATTTATGCGAAACAACTGTGACAATTGATTATGAAATGTTTAATTTCTTGTTATTCTAGAAACTTCACAATGATAGTTTAACTTTGAATTAGTAGGGCGTCCCCATCATCCTCGTCACTGTTTCACATTTACTATGTTGGGCTGTTTGATTAGTTTAATGTTTTATTTTTTCTGAGATTTAATCTTAATATTTTCCTTGAGGATTTAAAAAAAATCCAGATAATTAAAATAAAGGAAATATGTTTTCTTATGGGAATTGTCGTAGTTTGATTTTCAATCAACTAATTAATAATATTCTTCCATAAATTCTAACTTTAGTAAGGCGTATCATCTTTTAAATTTGCGTCACATTAAATTAAGCCAGATCATATTAATTATGAAGAAAGCGAATCTTATTGAAAACAAAATGTTGTTGAGATGCAATTAGGAATCTTTCAATATAAATATATTTTTGCCTAGTCTCAAGTCATTTTTCTGTTCTAAATAATCTGAATTTATTCATAATTAATATTTTAGCCTCTAAACTAATCAAAGTATAATCGAATTTTGAAGAATTACTATTTAATCATGTGTTATCGTTTTAAAGTGATTTTCCTGTTATGCAATGAAACTAACTTTTCTTGTGTTAAGAAATCATTCAATTGTGTATTGAACGTCAATTTTCTTTATTATCTAAGCTATATAAAGGTAACCTATAATGCTAAATACATTTTGAATTTCTCTAGTTAACACTGTAGAGGCTCAAGAGTTTCATTGAGTGATAAAGAAACTAAATTTATTTAATTGAATGATTAATTATAAGTTTCGTTTATTTTAAAGTTAATTTTTTATTCCAACTATATTTTCTTAATTTTATATAAATATCAGTGATTAAGAATTTCGCACTCTACAGTCATCAAGCTTCATTTTGTTAAGCAATCTATTGTAATAGGACTTGTCATTTGTTAGGTTGGATCAGGTTTGGGAGAGATTAGTTTTCGTGTAGGAAGAACTATATTTAAATAATTTAATAATCTTCGATGATATATAATAAGAACATGATTTTTCTACAAAGTGAATTAAAGTTAATAATTTGATTGAAGTTAATAAAGAAAGGAACTGAAAAGTATATAATTAATTATGAATATAATTTTTAAATGAAAGAACTATAATATGGAATGAATGTAAAAAAGAGTTAAAGTTTTGTTTACGAAGTGAATTTCTGTTTCATGATATTATAGTAGAGGCTTAACAAACTGAAGTCGAGTTATGCCGTTCGCATATAAGATTACACCAACATCAGCTAAAAGACAAGATCATATAAGCAATGTTGCCACAAGGTGAAAAATTGATACAGGTTCACTAAACAAACCTGCTCAAGTTTTTGTTGTGCCTACATAGACTATGGTATGACTAATCAATCTTTTCATGCTACACTTCTACCTCAGTGACAGAGTTACTGGAATGTTTTGATCTATTATAAATAATTCATACACTCTTACTCAATTCCCTACACAAACAGGACACAAAAATGAAATACTAACCTAATTAGTTATAACCAACAATCTATACAATGCTACTTTCAAAGCAGATTAATCACGCTAACAATTTTTTTAAATATGAAACGTTGTGGCAGCATAGGAGTAAACTAAATGCAAATCAAACAATTTTTCATTTATCTTGAAAATGTTTGTAGATATTCCTAACGGTGTGATAAAAAGTTTGATTATTTCTAATGAATATTTTTGGCGATTTAGTTTCTTATTTAATATTAAAGAACTCTTTTCATATTATAGAACCCCTACTTCAAAAATTGTTTCTTAACTTCCAGCAGTGTCAAATAGTTTGTAATCACAATTTAAGGTGATTACAAATCATTTGACACGGCTCGCCGTGAAAATATCAAGTAACTACAAGAGTCTTTAAATTAAATTTAACTTTTAAGGTCTTTAGGCAACTTTAGATCTGGTCGGATGATTGGTGGAATGAGGAAAGTGGGAGGAAACGGGAGAAATCCGAGTAAACCCATGCACCCGGTGTTTGCCCACCACAGAACACACATGGCACGAAGAGGTATCGAACCGACGACCCTAAGCACCAGAGGTGAGCGCTCTATCATTGAGCCACCGCGGTCTACAAAAGTCTTTAAAACTGACCGAGTTCTAAGTGTAAAATGGAAAGAACTACAAACAGCAAAGTATACCAGTTTTTCAAAGTATTCCCTCTGAGTATTCCGTTGAAGCCCCCCTGTTCTGTAATTGATGTATATCCTTTAAGTATGTCTGGTTCAAGCCGGGATAGGGTAGAGAAAGGATGTGGGAAGAAGTCAACGAAGGCCTAAGTTGAAGGTACCATCCCGGCATTTTTCTGGTGTGACTGAGGATAACCCACACTGGAGGTAACTGGATACCCTCAGCGAGGTGGGTTGGCAGTGGGACAGGCACCTGTCATCGTTGTGGAAGGTTTTTTTTATTCTCATAACGTAGAAGTGAGTAGGCTGCTGTCGTAACGACTGCAAGATTTGTAGTGCTTCATCTATCTCGAATTTCTTCTCTACCAGATGATGCTTAAAACGTCCAAATTACTATAACTTGGTGCTATATATGGATATTTTGTGGACGTTTATTAACGCTCAATGGGTTGCTACTAGGGATTACAAATCACTTAAATACGGCTGGACGTTCTAGGTATGTTGGGATGTGCAATGCACTATACATATCATGTGGACGTTCATTGAATGCCTATCGAGTATCCGTGAGTTGTCTGGGTACCTTACAGATTCTTTCTCTAATGAATTGGCGAGGGAACTAGATATCACTACTAATTCCGATACATATTTGAATAAATTTAGTGAGATACTAAACATATAGTTTATTTAATTTTACGCTTCGGTTTGGGTCATAAATATACTGTCATTGTTATCACAAGTTGTTTAATTGATTTGTTGTTACTATAAGCATGAAGTGAGGTGGGGTGGTCACTAGTCAGTCTTACGCTCCACCGCCCTTACTCCCCAAGATGTTGAATGGATAAATCCGGATCAGAAATCCGGATTTCAGGATTTCGAATATCCGGTCCAATGAATTCGTGCGATTTCGGCGGCAGATTCAAGGACCCGGTATTCGAACTTCGTTATTATGATTCCAAGCTGCTGTAGCTCTGTGGTATAGCGTTGGCGTAGTATTTGGGAGGTCGTGGGTTCGAACCAATGTTTAAAAAGTTCTCTAAAATTTGGTGGCCAATGAGGCCACCTAAAGAATTTTGTGGTGGCCATTTGTAATCACTGGTGGCCTCATATATTATGTTTCATTGACGTTAAACACAAATTACATGCATGTTACATAATAATGCGCAGTCATATTGATATTAGCCAAGAACTAGGATGAATTAGTATATATATATATATATATATATATACAGACTGTTCCAAAATTCGTGTGTAAATTTCATTGTTTCAGTACACAGAAATGGGAAGAGCTAGGACAATCAAATTTGAAGGGAATTTAGATGAAGATCTGAAGTTTTGTTTGAAAGCACAACGAGGGCACGGGTACAACGGACGGACGAGATACAAGGTCAAAGATCAAAATGTGATTTTTTTTTTCCTTAAGGGATTTCAATGTTAAATGATGGTCTCATATGCCATTTTTTTAATATTGATCTCTGGTAGCAAAAAATTGGTATATATGCATCATTTCTGATCCTAAGCAATGTGCTAATGAGAAAAATGGACAATTGTGACTTCGTGATCTCTATAAGGTCACCTGTGGCTTTTGCGAGATTAGCGCTCCTTTCAACAACTTATCGTATGAGGTTAATTCTATCGATAAAGGCGACAACGAATACACAAATAAAGGATCGACCGAAGATTTCATTTCAGCAAAAATTGAAATGTCAGAAATGTCACAAGAGGTCAAAGGTCACGGAGCTTAAGCGTCATGTTTTAGACAATGACGATTATCAAAGCATTCGACTTTTGAAACTATTTGACTTCCTATGAAGTTTAGAATGAAAAATGATATGTGACTTGCGAGAAACCAAAACTTGACCTCGTGACCCTCAGCAGGTCATCTGTGACCTTTAGGGATTAGCACCCTTTTCAACAGCTAATGGTACAAGATTTATACTATCAAAGAAGATGACCACAAACACACAAATAGAAGACTGACTGAAGGTTTGTTTCCAGTAAAATTGAAGTAAAAAGTGTCACAAGAGGTCAAATGTCACGGAGCTTAAGTGTCGTATTTCAGACAATGACGACTGTCAAAGCATTCGACTTTTGAAACAATAAATTTGAGTTCCTATAAGATTTAAAATTGATAATGACATGTGACTTACGAGAATCCAAAATTTGACCCTGTGCCCCACAATAGGTCATCTGTGAACAGTTAAAGATTCGGTTCTTTTCAACAGTTTATTGCACAAAATTATCTCAATGATAAAAGATCTCATGCAACATACTCATAAAGGAGAAATATCAGATTATGCGACGTTTGAAACGCTGAATTTACGGCACAGTGAGTTCGAATGAGTTTTAAACTATCAACGGCGTGCACTAGAAAAATGGGAAACTGTGTCCCCTAGGAGGTCATTACCTGGAATATTCAACTTTTCTCAAAACTTCATTCTATACTTTTACCGTTATATACTCATTTGCATCTACTGAATACAGGGAAACGTTTGAAATATTATCTTACCTGTACAGCAGTTCTTGACTTCTTGCTGGACTCTTCATCGGTTGTTATTCATCTATTCCACGTGATGTCTCTGATGTGTTAAGCATAAATTAATTCTGTGTATGAGTGTCCTTATGAAATTTTTTTCACGTGTGCCCGGTGTTATCTGTTCAACGCAACGCTCTATCGTTCGTCGAAGCTCTGCAAGTGTAGTTGAAGGATTCCCGTAAACCTCTTGTTTAAGAAAATCCCATAGAAAAAAGTCGCATGGTGTTAGATCGGGACTACTAGGTGGCCACTCTACTTCACTCCCCATACTTAACAAAGAGTTTCAAAACCTCCCCCTCAAAATTTAAAGTGTTCCCCTACTGCAATGTGCTGGAGCCCCATCCTGTTGGAACCACATTTCATTGTTCGGGGCAAGATTTAAGCGTTCAAGTTCAGGGAAAAGAAATTCACGCAACATATTTTGGTATGCAATTTGATTTATGTTTCCTTCAAACATAAACGGGCAAAGTACGCAATTTTCTGTTAGTCCCATCCAAACCATAATACCCCTTTGGTCAGTGGAACGTTCAATTCCTTCCAATGGTGGACTGAGGCCCCAGAAATCGTGCATGGGATGAAGACACCGTTCCATTTAAGAAAAACTTAGCTTCATCAGACATTATAATTTGAAATAGAAACATAGGGTTTTCATTTAATTTGTCTACAAACCACTTACAAATTAACATTCTGGCACTTCAAACTGCTTCTGGTAATTTATATACAATCTGCATTCTGTACGCCCATGCAATATCCTATTCAATGAACTTCTTGGAATGTTAAGTGCAACACTTCGAGGTCGTATAGATTTTCTGGGTGAAGTAAGCACAGAACGAACCACTTTGCGTTTATTTTCGTCGGTAGAGACAGTTGCTGGTCGACAGGTTTGCCGTTGTCGCCGAGAAAGGTACTCCTTATTGAAACAGTTATTTCGAAATTGTTCATACAGACGAATAAGTTGTGTGTTGCTTATTTTCACACGCCACTGTACAAACGCTTTTCTCTGTGTTCTTCTCGAAATTCTCTCAGCAAGTCTGTTCACTTTACTGAAAACAATGTTTTAAAATCAGATACTGAAATTAAGGAGTAGCTATGTACTAAATAAGAGAAGAAAACAAAAGTCCACAATTTCCAAAGGTCTGTGAATTTACCCAGAGAATAGTAAAAAAAAAACAAAAAAAAAACACGTATGCTCTCGACATCTCCCTACACACACCAGAAACACAAATCCAACATGCACTAACATAGGCTTACTTCATGCCATGCTCATCACAGTGCAACACACAAAAATCGCGGCAAAGACATGCACATTTTAGATTTGGTTATACACACAGAAATCGCAGTTCTCATCAGAGTCTTCCCTGACGCTGCGTGACCACTCACATACGAAGAATCACAGGATCAAGTGTCCTGAATCACGAGTCGTCGCTACTGTAATGCGCTCGTGATAAATCCGAAGCACACAACAGTCCTGAATAACACTATTCTAGCAACCTAGCGCTACTTGACCCCTAAAATAGTACAAGGCTCAACATAGCTGAGCATAAGTTAACTTGACACACGATAATTTAGATAAACTGAACTAGTTTGACTATTTCCTAAGATTACTGAAAAGTAGTGTCAAAACATTTCACTTTACTATCTCACATATGAATAAATACTTACACTAAGCGGACTGAAATCGTGAAAGGTTGGGAACCTTTTTCAGTTATACCACAGTAATATTAATCTAGCTACTTCATAATAAAACCCCAGACACAGGAACTAACTGGTAAGATCATTTTACTTGAAAAATCACAAAAGCAGGGCAAAATACTGTTGCTGAAATCCTTGAAAAAAAGTTTCTGAAGATAATCTTCTAAACATCAAACGTGTTTCAAAGATTCTGTTCTTACACATATCGAAACGGTAAATTATTACAAAAGCTTTCTGGTACAGAGGCAAGATTTCGCACATTTGATTTCCAAAAAGATTAGATTGTTTTTAAACATGTTAAAGACACTATAGTTTAGCCCAGTTAAGAAGAACTTCTACAATTACAGGAAAAATAATACTTCTTTCAACGAAAAATATTTTTTTGTCTTACAAACAACGCAGCTACTGGGCATTTATTTACGATTAATGTTTCAAAGAAATTGACATCAAACAAATTTATTTGTAATTTTGCATTTCATAACCTTACATAGCCTAGCCTCCGCTCTGATCATACAAACGTAGTAACTATAATCGGGTTAGGTAAAATTTTCAATACAAATGTATATGGGCGAAAATGGCTTATGGTTGTCATACGTAACGACGAAGATTTTAACATTTCTTGCTATCGAAATAAACATTACGGATCTTTAAAATCTTACGTTTCATACACCGATATATCGTAGTAATTTCAAGTTATTTAAACATACCAGCAACGGAAAGGTAAACCAAAATGCTTAGTGGAAAAATAGCGTGCATTTAAAGAGTGGCACTGACTGTAGAGCAAGGTAAATATTCTACGTACACAAACCATATTTACTGTGCTGAATTTTCATGCTCTAAACATATATGTGAACAGACTTGGTTTTAGTGAGAGAAAGAGAAATTTCGAAAAGTTAACCATACATTACCTGGAATTAACCATACATCAAAACCCAGTTTCAAACAAATTTAAGGAGAAATGACGATTTCACACATATTTCCCCACACAAAACCACAAGCCACCATTATGCTAATAAATTCACTGAAACACTATTCACACACTCGCAGAAGAAAGGGGTTAGAACCATAAATGAAAATTTATATTTATATAAACAGAACTAGGAAAACCACTGCATACAAATCACTATAGATCAGTTCACACATTAACGAAAATTGCACCACAAACCTCACCTGAGATGCTCCTTCATATCCACCTACAGTTAGTACCAATATGGACTACGAGGGACGCCAATTTCAATAATTGATTAACAGCTTCCCTTTACGAAAACTGGTGGAATCCTCATTCCAAAGGTTATGGACATTCATAAGTTGGGATCGTTATTTGAATTCATACACTTTTTAATTTAATTTGCTGCTTTTTTTACATTAATTTAAAACTTTCTTCAGCTGAGCAGCTTCTACTGCAAGAAAACATGTTTTTCTACTACTGAAAAATTATCCAATCAGAGAAGAGAATGAAAACTGACAACCTGGAGAGGAAGGGGCGTGGCGCAGCTGGCCAAATAACAATAAAAATAAATCAACAATCAGATCCTTTTAACTGTTTACGAATATTTTGAACTAAAGAAAGATTGTTAAAGAAAATGACAAATAAAATAGACAAAGAAAATTATAAGTAATAAATTAAAAAAAAACAATAAGATAAAATCGTCCTGCCAAATAACAATCAAAAGATGTTGTGTATAGCTCGGCTTCTTTGATATGTGGACAAATAAACTTTTTGATGAAAGCCGAAGACGAAAAATATTACCGAGAAAATACGAACATAAAAAAGAAAAAGAAGATAATACAAAAGAAGGGAAGATGGTAAGATATGTGGCGATCAACGAAAATTGGGTCGTTACAACGATAAGTTGTTGAGCGCTAATCTCGCAAAAGTTACAGGTGACCCTCTAGAGGTCACAAGGCCATAGTTGGCCACATTTCTCATTACCACATTACTTCGCATCAGAAGTTATACACATATACTAATTTTTGCTACCAGAGATCAATATTCAAAAGAATGGCATATGAGACCACCATTTAACATTGAAATCCCACAAGTAAAAAGTCACATTTCGACCTTCTATCTCATCAGCCCGTTGTACCCGTGACCTCGTTTTGCTCTCAAACAAACATTCAGACTTTCATCTAAACTCCCTCCAAATTTGGTTGTCCTAGCTCTTCCCATTTCTATGTAGGCTACTGGAATAATGAAATTTACGCACGAATTTTTACTAGGCCTATACATGCGTGCACATACAGATTAACAGGGAGATACGCCCTCATACCCCCGTTAATTCGTACATTGAATATTTACAATAATTATCAAATATCTTAGATTTTGGTGCTTCGCTATTGGTGCTCATGATACGAAAACAGGCTATTTTCATATCAATTGAACCAAAAACGATCAACGGTTGTAGCCTACCAAATGTTGCCTCTGGTTTTCGTTCTCTTTGTGTCAATGTGTTGCCACTTGCAGTTTGAAACTAATTTTGTTTGTTTGTTTTGTTTACTGATGATAAGTGCTTGAATAATTTAGGCTGGTGTTATTATTTTGTGCCTCCTCTGTTACTGTTCATCACATTTGTGGCGGGACTTTCTCTTCCTTCGTACACAGTATCAGTCTGTCCTAAATATCACTTGACGTTAACCAGCGACGTGAACTAGGGCACCGGCCACACACACTTCGCGAAAATTACCGAAGCTTGCCGAGTGAGTAGTCGTCTGCACGCCGAAGGATGACCACGGAACAAATTAATGCGGCAAATTTTTACGGAAAAACAACAACATTTTAAGCAAGGAGATTCAATTTCTCCAAAACTGTTTTGTGCGGTCCTGGAGAGAGTGTTCCAGAATTTAAACTGGGATGAAGTTGGAATTAAAATTAATGGCGAATATCTTCATCACCTACGGTTCGCTGATGATATAGTCCTGTTTGCTTCAAGTGCAGAAGAACTACAAACCAGAATGGAAGAACTGAGTAACGAGAGTTCGAAAATAGGCCTTAAAATAAACTTAAGTAAAACAAAAGTAATGTACAACCAACATGCTGCAAAGAAGGAAGTGAAGATTAACGGTGAGACAATAGGCATAGTTGATGAGTATGTTTACCTAGGCCAGTTTAAAACATCGAATGCAAAGTTGACTGATGAAATAAACAGAAGATGTAAAATGGCATGGAGTTCTTTTGGAAGACTACACTTTATTTTCAAAAGCAAACTACCAATGTGTCTGAAGCGTAAAGTTTATAATCAATGTGTCTTACCTGTAATGATGTACGGGTGCGAAACTTGGACATTGAATGCGCAAACGACTCAAAGATTGAGAGTCACACAAAGAGCAATGGAGAGGTATGCTAGGAATAACAAGGAGGGACAGGAAGAGAAATGAATGGATTCGCGCCCAAACAAAGGTAGAGGATGTAATCAAGACTGCGAAGAAGATGAAGTGGAGATGGGCCGGTCACATAGCTAGACGAACAGATGGAAGGTGGACGACAAATGTACTTCAGTGGATTCCTAGAGAAAAGAAACGACGTCCAAATGTAAGATGGGTAGATGAAATCAAGCGTTTTTCAGGAGCTACATGGATGAGGATATCAGCAGACCGAGATATGAGGAAAGAAAAGGGGGAGGCCTTCATCCAGCAGTGGATAGAAAACGGCTGAATATGATGATGATGATGATTTGTTTGAAATGAAAAACACTTACCTTATTTATACCGAAGAATCCATGTGTTGAGGTGATAACGTAGGCTGCGTTGAATTCCCAGATGAGATACAGATAAGTGGGAGGAAGCGAGTTAAAAAAGTAGTGAAGTTCGATCATGCGAAATACTCCAAATATACACATCACATTTCAACTGAAGTTTTTTTTCTCTTTCTCTCTCTTTTTTTTAACGAGTTTCCAGATCAATATAATTATACATAACATCATATTTTAAATAAAAGTTTTAAAACGCAAGTTCCAAAAGAAACACTCCATAAAATATATATGTATCACCTTTCGGCTTCAGTTTTAAAACGCAAGTTTCAAGCAAAATACACACACGCACCAAAAGAGCATTACATTGCAGATATAATTCATGCACGGGAGTTTGAAGCCAAGTACCTCGGAGCCATCACAGTCCGTGGATACAGTTTGGGTTGTTATTTTTACGGTAAGTCACCCTTAGAGGGTATACATGCCTGCTTTTCATCCAATTTGTTAGGCATCTTTTTATTTTAAAAACTCTTTACCACTGCTGGGGTTCTTAAGTTTGCGGAATTATTTTTTTGTATGTTTAACACGTTGGTACTGGGTTCAGGACCCAACTGTGCCGAGTTCACAGGTTGGTTTGGTTAAGGGTGGTTTTTATGTTAGTTAAGACTGCTCGGTTGTTGTGATTGAGAATTATTGTGTTATTAGTAGGTCTATGTATTTTAATCAGTACTATGTTGTTTTTGTGTTTAAATATGCAGTTTGCACCTTGTTTGATCCGTTCAATTGCTATTAATGTTCTGGGTGGGTGAGTGAGTTTCTAAGGATGGAGCCTACAGTTTTTTGGTAAGGCATATTCTAAACCAGTCTTTCAGTGGGCCTGGCGGGAATCGAACGCGTAACCTCCTGTATAAAGTGTGAGCGTGCTAACCTCTTGGCTATTCCGAGGTCTCACATTGTTTCTAGTCGGGTATGTAAAACGTGTTCGGGAAGTTTTTGGTTTGTTCCAGTTTGGGTCTATATCCAGCCTCCTTTTCAGGAACCAGACCGGGCTGGAATTGAACCTGTGGCCATGTATATAAG